>JAWNGG020000495.1:0-40535 GCA_036937485.2 Tetragonisca angustula | reverse complement strand
CTGTCGTTAACTATTTGATGGCTACGATTATCACGATTACATTGATTTCAGAAATTGTTTGATGATTGCATTGATTTCAAAGTAAATGATTACTAACTTTGGATAAAAACTGGTCAGAGGTTCAAATTTGCATTAGAACTTCAGGTTAACGCTCGCAAATTTCAATATACGTACGAAATATCGCCTGCGTAAGAGTGGTTGCCATTAGGAAGATCATATTCCCATTATTAATTACGGTGGATAACCATCCGTATACGTATGCATACGATGTAATTGACGATGGAGTACATAAATGTGGAATAACCGTCACATCCATTATATGGAAACATAAAGACATTTATATAGATATACACACAAAATACATTGAAACCTTAAGTTGATACATCAAAGGTACAGTTGGATCTCTTTCTATTTCCCTTGTTCCATTATTAATTACGAATATTGAACAGAAATTAACGTTTGGTGAGAACATTGTTGTAATATGAAATCTTAAAAGTTTTCATGATCCCATCAATAACTGTTTTAAAATGAAAGTAGAAAATTTAGTTTCCTTGTACTGTTTACTTAAAACCAGTTTTGTTAATTTTTAAATTTTTAAATAAGTAATCTGTAACGTGAGATGTACAAAATTATACTTCACGATTATCATAGCATAATTTTCTCATAATTTATCGAAGAAACGAAAATTGAGGTAGACGCTGAATTTCGAAGTCGAATTTTTTCATGATCGCATCGTATTTTAATCACCACTAAAGCCAAATTTATCAAAGGAATCAAATAAAAAAATCTTTCAGAAAATATTTTAAAAATTTTATTAGTTTCCTGAAATCTTTACATTAATACGAACATAAAAAATAACATATTAAAAAATAAAAAATAACATATTATTAATGATGAAACAGAAAATGATATTTCGAAATAAATAAAATACATGACCCCAAATTATCTAAATAGAATACAATAGCAAATCATTTTATTATCTTAATCTACACTGAATCTCATTTACTCAAAATTTCTTAGTACATGTTCCAAATGAATGTAAAATGGTGTCAAATGTGACATACAAAAAAATTATAAAAACACTACACAAAGAACCTAATTTTTGAAAGAAAATTGGAACACCCTTGTTTTCTCTTACCTGAATCATACGATTTGATAACGATTTTTATATTTTACTCTAATTTTATTCTGAGATGAATTTACATCTTCGAGAAAACAATAACCATTCTTCCATTTAATTGATTCTTCAGTTCAACTCTGTCACATTGTCTTACATTTTTGTAGATAACACATTCTCCCAAAAATTTTCGATTGAGATAAAAGATTGGACAGATTCAATTAAAATTGATATTTTCTCATTTATATATCATTATATATCACATTAGAATATGAAATTTATTTTGGTAGTGCTCTATAAATGTTTATTAATTTCTTCTGAAATTATCCAATTCCCCTACAATTTTATTTTGTTCGTGTACGATTCGGTTCTAAATCATGCCACAATTAATATTAGTTTTTCTACTTTTCCTCTCGCAAATCGTCAGTGATTAGTAACTAGCAAAGCAATCAGTACTGTTCGTATTAAATTCTTTCATAAATATTTACTTTCATCTTTCTTTTTGCTAAAAACGTGTATGGAGGCGCTCTTTCACTAATACTAATCTATGTGTCTCATGCTCTATTGTTAAATTGTGCATTAACAGAAATGTCAAGCATGCTATCATTTTGCTCCTGCCATATATGTGCATACGTCTTTTATAAATATCAATGGGAATGACGTTCTTTACTAACGGATTCCTTCCTTGCATTATATCCATGTACCAATTGCTATATTTAGAAGATTCCAATCTGTTCTTGAGAAGATAACAAACATGTACTATTTCATTTGGTTTTATCCAAAATTGTGTTATTCAGAAATCATAATTCTTCTCCTTTTTCATTACATTTCTTTTACATCGCATCGACAGCGAGGTCATTAGCGATGACGGTGGTATTAGATATGTGTTTAGTTTTCGAGATACTATAAATCTCTTTGCATGTCATTTTGAGGAAACAGGTTTATCTTTGAACTAATTTCGTGTTGCTGTCTTTGGTTTTCTGTTGTGTGGCATTCGTGCAGAAGTGGGTAGCTGTTAATGGGTGATTATTGCAATGGCTTCAAATGGGAAGTGTAGTTCCTTTAATTCTGTGTCCATATGCTTGATACGTCCAGTATTTAGGCGTATGATACTTACTCCTTCTTTCCCGTTGCTAATATTTGGTGTTTGATGGTGGAAGTCTCGGATACTTTGATTATCTGTGTGTTACTAACTGTGGTCCATGGCTTGTTACCTTCATTTTTCATTACTTCTTTGCAGTGGGTTGTTTGGTCTTCGCAGAGGACTGGAAGGTGGTTACGATTGTTAGTACATGAGGTAATTGTGTTTTCGTTCTCTGCTGCGATGGCTCTTTAATTTCCTTCTATTCCTCTATTCCTTTTATTGCGGAGCTGGAATCGAGATGACTGTAGTTTTTGTTTCAGGTTGACTGTGGTTTACTTCTTGGATGATGGTTATAAATTGGTTATCTTGGATATATGACTTCCTTAATGATTTTGTAACTCTTATGGTGTGTACGTATATGACGACTTGCTTCGATATTTGGGTGTGCATACTTTGAGGTTTCCAGAATGGTATAAACTGTGAAGATGGATCAGAAAGAGGGGAGATTCTGTCTTCTTCCGTTTTTTTCTGTAATGATGGCGTATCCAGGTCCAGTGCTCGTTTTCGACCCGTCAGTGTAAATATTGCTGTGGTGGGCGTAGCTGTTGTTTAATTTGGTCTTATGATCAGTTGGATTGAAGGACTTTTAGGCAGTTAGCCAATACTGGTGTTTGTTAGGACAGCTTCTATTTTCCATAGAGGGATTTGTGGTGATTTACGTTAGATGGTGCCGTGAATTCTGAACGTCGTGGTAAGTCTGATATGAAAATGGGAGAGAATTTTGTGTTTATTGATGCAGAGAGTTATGTAACTGTTGAAGAAGGTATTGTTGTAGGGTGGGTTATTTCGAATGAATGGACTTTTATTGCGCAATCAAGGGTCATTTCTTTGACATCGAATAATGGGCTGTGTATGGGACATGTACAGTATGTATCTGTGGCTATTCTAAGAGCTGAGTGGAAGGTTGATTTTATTATTGCTTTGGTGAAATTTTTGACAAATTTATAAACGGTAGAACAGTAATCAAGTTTAGATCTAATTAACGCTCTGTACGTTTCCAAAAAATTGTCTTTATCGGCTACCCAGTTATTGTTGGAAAGAGTGTTTATTATGTTAAGTCATTCTATGCAAGACTCTTCTAAAGATTTTAGATATGGCTCCCAAGATAGTTTTTCGTCGAAAATGAGACCTAATATTTTGATGGTGTCTTTGATGGTGATTTTATATCAAAATCATTCAGATACAGTTTAGGGGGAGTTTGAATTTGATTCTTTTAATGAATAGGATACCTTGAGTTTTTTAAGGAGAAAACTGTAAGCCAGTTGTTTTTTACCTATCCTGTATAGTATTAACGGCTATTTGGAAATGTTCGTTTATAAAGTGTACATTTGTGGTGTCGTTAAAATAGTGTGGTGGTCATTACTGATACTTGCGTTTTTTATCATCACTGGATTTTACAGAGCTCCGTTTACTCTGACATGGATGGATCTGTTTGATAGGAAGTTGGTTATGAAGAACATCATATTGCCTTTCACTTCTTACTCTATGAGCATATTTGCAATTATGCATCTTCAGATTGTGTCGAAGACTTTCTCAATACCGAAGCATACGACGGCTATGTCTTCTCTGTTAAAGATGGCGTTGCATGAGATTCTAAGTTCGTTAGGTCAATTGTCAATAGAGCGATAGCGTCGGAACCTTTCTTGGTTTGAATTTAAAAGTTTTTTTTACTTCAATGTATCATCGAAGGCTACGGTTCACGATTTCTTTCCAGTAATTTGCGCATGATATGTTAGTTAATGCAATTGGGCGATAATTGTTATTTTGTTAGCTTTTGTTTAGATCAATAATTGGAATTACTATTGCTCTTTGCCAATTTTCAGGGAAGATTTTATAGATCCACATACAGTTAGATCTATATACACGTGGCTTATTCCAGTTATTTGGAGCAGTTTTAGTAGTGAACTGGGGATATTATCTGGTTCAGGGTCAGTGATTTTTGTGATATAAGAATGAAGCTGTCTTCCCTGAGATTAAGAGCTTGTTTCGCAATGAATTGCTATCATTGTGATTCTAGTAATGGTGTATACGATTGTTGAATATTAGCGTGCGGTGAGTTAATGTTGTATGAACTTTCTTGGAACTTTTTGCTTAGTGTGTTATCAATATCGTGGGCCTGAGTTACAACCATGCCACGATCGGTTTCCAGGAATTGAATATTTTGGGGGATTTGGAGCCATTTATGCATTTGTTTATTTTTTACACTATAGATGTTGGTATTTGTGGATTTATTGGTGATATGCAGTTCCTCCAAGATTGTTTCGTATTTCTTTCAATTAATATACGGGAAATGGCGCGTTCCGTTTTGGTTTGTAGGATCTTTTTTGCTCTATTGAATGAGTGACGACTCTCTTGCATAGCAATTTTGCATTCCTCGTTCCACCACGGTGCAGGACATTTCTTGATATTTTGCAGTCTGGAAATTCCAAACACTTTGTCTGCGGCTGAGATTGTAATTCGTTGGAATTTGTTTATTGTTTCGTTAATCTTGCCTGGGTCAAGTTCATGTCCTGTTTCTTTCTCGGTGAGCTGAAGCGTTATGTTTTTCTTGATATACTGCAGTTCGTTGTTCTTATTTTCCATTATGGTTGGTGGTAACTCTGAGCTGTGGTGATATTATCTCCATAAGTTAATTTTGTGCGAAGTGGTCGCATTCGTATAAATTTTTTAATATACGTATATAGTATAAATATAGATAGTATAGATTTTTTAAGTTTCCCATTCTAGGTGTTGAAATATCTGAGGACAGAGAAAGGTTAGATATATTGCAATTGATTTACCATTCCTAACGCTGAATTGCGTTGGGAATCTTTTGTCTAGCAGAATTCAATCCTGGTTGTTCAGTAGATTTTCGAAAAACGTACATCTACTACAGTTCTAGTCGATTCCTAGAGAGTGTGAAGGCTATTAATGTGCTCTGGCAGAATTAGTGGAGCTGGAAGTTGAGCTGTTAATTCCTCAAAATCTAGCATATCAAGGGGGAATTATTTGAAAAGTAGATATTGCAGATGTGAATGCTTTTTGGGAATGAAATAGATATTGCAATGGATTCTAAGTTTAAATTTAAAGTGATTGAAACATGTTTGTTCGAAATTACAGTGGCCACTCCGACGTTGGCGTGGTTTTCGTTTGTCCGGTTTTTGACGAAAATATTGGAATGTTTTAGTGTAGGCTGGTGATTCTTTTGAATTTCGTTTCTTGAAGACACTTAATATCACGGCTGGATTTTTTATTTGCGAGAACTTGGTGTTGTTCATAGTGGGTATTGTAACAGTTTATGTTCCACTGTATTAATGTTTTCGTAATAAATTTGGATGAGTTTTGGATTAGGAGTCTGTTGCGATTTCGGCTTTATGAAAATTCGATGTTGGGTTCAGATGAGCAGCTACAAGACGATTCAAGTGTGTCGGTTGTCTTAGCGAGCTTTTTGCAGAGTCAATGTATTCTGTTTTCTGTGCTTCTGTCGTTTAGGTGGGGATAGATTTCTTCCAGAACTTGAAGAAGGGTTGGAATACTATCGGTGTAGTTTCTTGCGATTTCCAATGGGTGAACTGATCCGAAAGTTTCATGAATGAGGCATTATGATCTGAGAAAAACTTAGCTGATAGTGCGAAGGACTTTTTTGTCTACTACATCTTTTTTTGAGGCAAGCATTTCCTCTAGTTTGGTAGAATCGAATACTGGAGTTTGGGATGGAGGTGGTTTTGATTAGTATCACTTTTTATATGTTGATTAGTTGGTGGAGACATGAAGTCTATGTCGTGTAAGCTAACGTAATCTCGTTTGACGTCAGCTGCTGATTGTGACAGTGGTCCTTTGGAACTGGATATGTTTCGTGGTTCTGTAGGTAATTTATCAATTGTTTGTTTAGGATTGTTTGTCTCAGTAGTGATGGGTATCTTCTTTGGAGGATTGAGTTGATGTGGAAATCGTTGAATTTGTGTTTGGGATTTTCGAATGGGTTATTATGTTTCAATTTTGGGCAATCTTCGCTAAGTAATCTTTTTGTTTACATTGGAAGAAGAGAAAGCTGTCGATGCAAGATATATCCACAAAAGTTATAAAGAAGGTGGATGGAATATATCCAATGCCGTCGGAATCTATGTATTCCTGTCTCCTGAAACAAAGGATGCGGGCTTAATCAGTCGGTCATTCTTGCTTTCAGGGTTGTTATACTGGAGCATAGCGTGACGACTTTTTATGGAAAATTTTTCCAAATTCTGAGCTATGTATGACCAGGCCGAATTTTGATAATATTACTCTGACTAGGCCGGAGTTAACATTGGTCTTAAGCTTAACGTATGGTTGTTGATGGATATTGTTTTATGCAGATTGGTTAGATATAACACTAGTTCATTATTATCAAGCGATGCACAAATACGATTGCCTGCGATGTACCTTATTGATTTGGGACCGATCAGTTTTCCTATTGCATAGGAAAGGGCATAGTCTTAGAAGATTGCTTCGATAAAGACGGCTTGGTCTTTTGTAAATGATGCGTCAAGTAGTGTTGCGTGGGAGTATGATTTTATATAGTTGTTTGTTTCCGTTTGGTTACAAAATTGGTAACCCCTGTACTCAGAGGTCCCCGTAGGTTGTTGTTGGTTGTCGGTGTTTTCATTCTTGTGGTGCGGTCTTGGTGTTGAAATAAGTGATTTGCGTTTGCTTTCACTAACACAAATAGTATATGAATGGATAGGAACTCGCATGAGAGATTACATCGTATAATGCGACGACTAAACAGACACAGGGGAATCATAATTATCGTAATGAGAATAAAAACACTGTAACCAAAATAAGAATACTCATGGAATAATAAGTATTTTTCTTTACTAAAACGTTTCTTTTATTACAAATAATGATTGTAAATGTTTGAAAAATTTTTTCATTATTAATGGAAAATAACAGATACTTGTATTATTTATTTGCGAATTTTTATTTCGTGTACTTTAAACGTATTTAAAATATAAATGTAAACACACTATACATTTAAATACAAAACCATGTAATATATAAAATATGTAGTAATACTTTAAAACATAATTACAAACATATGTAAAGAATTAAGACTTAAATATAAATTGATTTCTTCTATTGAATATGGAATAAAAACATCTATTGAATAAATACTTCAATTTAGATATTCTACATATTTCTGTATACTATACATTTTGTATACATTTAAAAATTTCCGTAAATGCATAAAGATATTCAATATATTTATAGAAATTACAAGTGTAAAAAATTTATTTTCATACTCTTTCTTTTTTCTACGTCTCTTTCATCCTTAAGCATCGAAAATCCACTATATGGTTTTTTAAAGTGATTTAGTAGAATTGTAAAGGAATATGAAACAATAATTTACACTTTACATTATTATGCGCGAAGTATGTGTGAGTAACCAAAGTAGAATTTTCCATATTGAGAACTGTTATGTGAGCAATAAGTTGAAATAAGTTTCTCTTGTCAATAATGATTATCGGCAGCGAAAAAGATTTTCGATGATACATCTATTTATTTAAATTCTGACGGACAGATTATCCTATTTACAGGAAAAGGAGATACGTATATTCTTGGAAGTCTAGAAAAACATATTTATAATTATTGCTTGTAACAAAAACGATTAACAATTCAATCATGTAGTTTCCTGAAAAATTTCCTTTCCACACTTCATTATTATTAACTTAAATAATAAACAAATCTGTTTACCTCTCTTACCTAATTCTGAGTTACCTATTCTTTTCATAAAAAGTTTTGAGAGAACTGTTATATTTTATCCTTAATATTACTTCTTCATCACAGATGTGTAGACACATGAAAAAACACTGCATACAATCGTCGACTAGGAAGACAATTCTAGCCATCCAATGTTTCCTCATGTTTTGAGGATCACTTGACTCTGTATCGATTGTATCATATCCTGCTGTATCGACTTAGGCAAAGCCTTTCCCTCAAAGTCATATCCCTAATATGACGTTATTCTGTATCGAACGTTGCTGAAACGGGAAGAACCGTTTAATAAGTAGTAATATATTGCAACTTGTCATTACGTATTACACCGTTGCATAATTTGATATATTATTGCATAATATGGCCCATGAGATGCATTTTTTGTTGCGGTTCTTTCAAAGATAGTAGTGGTTATACCTTCACCTTCTCAGGATTGCCTGACTATTCCCTTCTGCTGATCACCGTTTCGTTTGACATAAGATAGTCGCCTATCACTTTTAAGAATCGTGACATGTGTTTGTGTGTCAGCAACCTAGAGGATTCTACAATACATAATGAGAAATGTTTACAATTTGTTCAAATATCTAATGACTTATTGAAATTTTATACGAATGATTGATGATTCAAAATGATATATTCGTACTGATTGTGAGTATTGCTCACTCTGAATCTCTTTCCAATTGTGTTTAGCACGATTGTCATGGAGCCGAGTGACAAATAATGAGCGAGTTATAAAGAGACAGTTTACGGTTTTGAAACGAAAGCATAAATGCCAAATTTAAAAATTTGACATGGTTGAAACATTTTTGATCCATTTTCTACCGATGGGTCCTGTCCATGAAATGATGAAACTAGCAAAAGAAACAGCTGCATGGTTTTTCCATGTCTCAGAGTCTTAGGTATTCATTTGAGCTCGATCGAAGTTATCCCTTTTGATTCAAATCCGAAATATGAAATACTCCTAACCGGGTAATTTGAACATATTTTTAGAGTAATTCAAGGTATATGTCTTGTCATAACTCTGTGAAAAAATTCATGTAACACTTTACTTCAGTTCCTTTGAAATATAAAGCTTTTTTGCTTTGATCGCTTTGAATTTCTGTTTCTTTGAAGATATTTTTACGTTATACAGAAAGTGAGAAATTAAAGAAATATCTATTCTCGAAATTTGTAAAAAAGCAAACATTTTGAAAAATATTGAGAATTTTTTCACGACTGAATATCCACCATGTTCTAGAAAATATAAACTTTCGCATTTTTCATCACGTCTTGAAACTTGCAATACAATTTTCTTTACCATTATATTGAACATTAATTATTAGGATTATTAGGGAAACGGAATGTTAGGATTTTTCAAAAATTTACCATTATGTTAGTCTATACACACAGAATTTAAACTTATATTTTAATTCCCTAATATTTTAAAAACTAGACAAAACTAAAATTTTATATCTGAGATTGTCGCTGTTTCCTTGTCAATGTCATGCAATCCGTCTCTGGGACTTTTCAAAATTACAGTCAAATTAGCTAAATCTTAGTACAAATAAGGATATTATTCCAAATGTTCTCATACACTCCACTGAGATGTTTCGCTGAATTCGAAAATTTGACCGTTCGTAAGATAATATACGATACCTAACATATGAATGAAAACGAAAGACAAAAATATGACATAAAAATTATATAAAAATAAATAAAAACTACACCGTGACTGTGTTCTCGGCCGATTGCTATTGTCTGGAGATGGATGTCTATATATATGTATGTATGTATGTATGTACGTATGTATATAGGAATGTATTTGTTCCTATTCTTATTGAGAGTTGCATTTGTGTGCTTCGACTTATTCTAGAAATGGCTGTGTCATACACTCTACCCTCATGTGTTATATGCGCTATGATCCAGCAACCATCCCACTACCTTCAAAAATATCGTAATGGTCCGTATAAACAAAGCCCGAAAGAAATAGAGAAAGCAGTTAGTCTGTGAAATCTAGAGCTTGCGTACTTATTCTGTTTCACCTAGTGGCGCATCTGTATTTTTGGAAATTCAACCGGACTCCCACCGCGACAGCTGCTACGGGACGTACTTGCCATTATTTTCCTGGTAGCTAGCGCTATTCCTTTCACTGCATTAAAAGTGTCGCGGCCACACATGCGCATATACATATAAATTGTTTCCTTCACTGTAGCTGCTGAAGTTAAAAGGAAGATAGAGAAAGCAGTTTGTATTGCTCCCTGCAGTCCCAAAGTGGGATTCAATTTTCATGGTAGAAAAACCAGCAGACTGATTGTGAGTGAATAGTTCGTGCGGCCCACGGCGAGAAACAAATTGACGGCCTCTGATTCTAGACCTTTGAATTAGTCCCGGTGAAAACAAGTAGCCTGATGTTGGCGACGCTTTGGAAGAAAAGGTACACAAAGTTTTTTGTTTCATGATGGGAATAATAAAAAAATATTATATCTCTGTTCTTTGGGAAGAGGGTGATTATTTGCAGCAATCGCTCTGCATCGGGCTTAATGTTAGCTGCTAATTGCTTGTTCTTATTTTATATTATTTTATATTATTTTATATTATTTTATAATATATTCCGTAAAATTGAGAGATTTACCTTCCAAAAGAATGAAATCCTCAAGTCAAGATATAGTATCTCTCAAGTTTTATATAACGCCTCTCTAATTTCATTTCATTTATTAGCGGCTACACAAAATAAATAAATATATGATTGCCAATAACCAATGGCCAATTACAATAATTCTTAAAAGTAATTCAATTAGTTGAAAACTGTTCTTAGGGACGAAAAAGTGTAAATAAATATTTTATATTTAAAATATGCATTAGTATCAAAATGCACGGCTAGAATTCTTTTTGGTGTGAGTGCACATAGATGCGTAATATAAAATGGAATAGTTAGATACTAATTTAAATCGAAATCTGGAGATGTACAACATTGCATTTCTATTAACAAACTTTTATCATTTTGTTTGACGTAGTTCTCCGATTCACTGTTGTTTAAGCGTACAGTGCGCCATAAACCAGTGAAATCTTTCCAAGTCAGTATTCTAGAACCTGAGAGATGAAATCCTATTTAATGTCCGTTCGAAGACATGGACACAGACGTTATAACATATGTTTACGAACTATAGAACCCTTCTGCGCGTAGATAAAATTAACATGTAGATACATAGAATTAAATTATTAGACAAGAAACTTGTTTAAAATGTCAGCAAATCTTTACATGACATATATTTCGATTAAAAAGCAATTTCATTAGAAATATCGTAGTTGATTAATGGTATGTATTTAACGTTATAACTTTTTACGATAATTTCCTTTTTTTATTAGTGGAATGCTTATAAGAAAAATTCTCCGATGTTAGTCTTATTTTTCATAGACTGATATTAAGTATACCGCGAATCAATATTTACAGGGTATTCTGAATTTAAATGTCTTCGAGAGCGTATATCGGTTTATGAAAGATAAAATATCCTTTAGAAATTTGATCATTTTTGCTTTATTGTGGAGAAAATCGCAAAAAAAGAAATAAAAAGGTTTTCGTTCTTTCACTAATTTATTTACACTTGTTAATATTACCATCTATTTTATTATCCTCTTACAATATCATTTATTTTCATCCACATCATCTATTTAATGAAGATACTTTTCAAAAGAGTGACCAGATACAAAAAAATTATGTCAAATATTGACAGAGGTTTTTCTGATGACCATTACTGAATCACTAAAAAAAATTAAAATTTTTTCTAGTAATTTTCTCTAGACTTAAACAGAAATAAGAAAATCTCTGCAAGTATTTTTTCCTTACATATTTCATCGGTCTCTATATGTTTCCGAAATATTGACGTTCAAATTCGGAGCACATTGTATAATAGATTATGGATACTGAGAGAATATTAATTTATAGCGAAATGAGTCTCGAAGTAACTTTTGAGAAGATCAGGAAGAAATTCAGGCGTATCAAGCAATATCGCCAAAAAGAATGAATATTAAATTAAAAAATATATCCTTTCAATTTTATAACAAACTGAAAGACAAACAAAATTGCAAGTATTTTATCCAATACTGTTTTTTCAATCAATGAATGCATAAATACAAATTACAACTAATAAATAATTAATTATAATTAATAATAATTAATATTTACAAGTTTGAAGTAATGATTATAGAATGAAGAAGAAAAGCAAAATAATTTTGAACATCTGAAAGGTGAATCTTATAGTTAATTGTAGCATTAATATAAGATAAAAGGATAATGCTCATTCATTGCGAATTCAATGCATATTTTTGAATTTTTGTTAATTTCATTGTTTTAAATGTTGTATTAAAATTAACCTGAACAATTACCTAATCGAACGATAAATATTGAATATGTCAATAAATATTCATAATCTTGCAGAACTAGCACACAAGATATGCATATAATATTGATATTTTAATTAATCGAAATCTTAACATAATTAACGTAGTTTAACATAAAGTAAAATAAAAATCATATTTATTATTGGACACTGGCGCAAATGATTTTTCAGGCACGAAAAATGAGGCACAAATGCAAAGAAGTAAAAATAGGTGAATTCAAAAATGAAGTTCCATTAGTCATTCCGTTTTCTTTTTTGCAATGTAATAGATGAACTAATTAGATCGTTTTTACTAAACAGTTTAAATTACTGATGAATATTGTTATTTTATATTTATCTTTTTTTTAATCATCAATTAATTTAAATTACTTTTCATTTTATACTTATTATAAATTATAAATATATTGTAAATAGCGTATAATAGATAGTAAGTATCTACTTAATGTATTCTCAAGTTTATGTAATCATATCTTATTAATTTCATTTTGCAATACTTATACAAACGTATCATTTTCAAACTTCTCATTTAATTATAATAAAACAAAAGTGAAATATTTGTATTAGAAAATTAGTCAGTACTATCACTTTTCTGGACAGTAGATATTTTGAAATATTCGAGTCAATTCATCATCAGAGACCAGGAGATACAAATGTTGCCTCGATGGGAGATTCTTTAAAAGTCGGCGTTGAAATAGCCGCAGTTAACATTTTCGAACTAGTGATGGAAAATAGAGTCATAGTTTTAATTATCTACGATCGAAGAAATTAGACAGAAATATTTGATGCTTCCTAAAATATGTACTTTATTCATCGCATATATGAATGAAGCGATCATTAATTATAATTGTGAATGCCATTATGTCAGAAATTTTCTTATATATGAGAATTTAACCCCAAATTAATATGCTGTAGGCATGGAAATTTTATAAGTATCGATCCAACCGGTTCAGTGTTGCCGAAAGTGACGTATTGTCTAAAAACATATACTTCTTATAACACAATTTAGTCAATAAAATAAAAAGTGATTCGAGGATAGATGTAAATAGGTGATTCATATTTTAAATACTAGTATTTATTATCATAATTGGAAGGTTCGTATTTTAAATACTATTATTTATTGAATCATTTGGTTTATAATGCATTTATTCTTATAATTTACAGTTTATTTCGTTTGATCCGTTGTAATGACATTTTGTGTACAGTTCCCTCTCCATCGTCTATGTTAGAAAATCATAAAAATGACTTAATTCATATTCTTAGAGTACTTTGAGATAATTTATCAGGAATTATCGTTGGTATTACATTATTAACTCACTTTAAAATGTTTATGTCACGCAAAGAAGGATATTCGTGAGAGTGATATACATATATCCATGTTCATGTATGTTTGCTTCGAAGTTTGCAGATCAAATCACGATATGTCGTAAAGAGTATGTTGTATAATTCTATGAATGTACAGAGTTTTGCTTTCAAATCATTTAAATTCATGTATAAATCGAAAACGTGCAAGTGTTACTTCCTCAGGTGGAAAGAGTTAGAAGAAGAAACTATTGGTTATTCAGAATTTCATAGAAATGACTTCACTGAAACAACTTTATCAATTTTTAATGCGCCCCTGCCGCTAGCTGGGAATGAACTTACTGATTTTTCATATTTAAATATTGATTGTTTTCATTTTGTTAAACATGTCACGCAAAATGTAACGTCTACGTTGGTAATCAAAATGTACTTAATCTACTCCATGTTATAAACTGTGCGTGGAAGAATTTGCTAGAATCAATTGGTAACGACATTGAGACTTGGATTCCATTATTTGAAACATTTCTATGTTCGATAAACGACATCTTGATGACCTCTGATAGTTGAAAAATAAACTTAAATTAAGAATGCTTCCTGGAAGTAAGACTTATCATTTGATATTCAAATGTTGTAATCAATATTTTCTATTTATAAATAAAGTATGTTCTTCTATAAATAATAAAAAAATCGGCTTTTGAAATTTTCTTATATTTTTATTAACATTACGTTCAAAAATTTCCCGAAATGACCAAAATACTTCCATTGGATTAATGACTCGAATGCTGTACCGATTCATGAGATTAAAAGTATTACACAAAGTTCGTTAATACCATTTCTAATTTTCGATATAGTTGAACTGATTATGATTATTAAATAAAAATTTTAGCCTAAATTTTAATATAATTGAAAACTATTAATATTTTAATAAAAGAATTAGATTGGAATGTACAATTAACTTTGATTTGTAAAGAAATCAATAAGTAATATTTATATTTATAAAACGTTGTGTCATAATAAACATATAAAAATCTAAAAATTTTTTAATTATAGATTGCTATAATGAGAGACGTAATATTTCAACATTAACATTATTATCTATAGTACTTGAAAGTATAATAATGAATAATTATTCGCTAAAGCAGTAATTTAACCTTATAATTACGAATTATTAAATACTATTTAGTAGTTATGTAAGTTTTTATTGCAGCTAACATATGAAACAGTTGAACAACCTGTGCAAAAACATCTTTCGAGTCATAGTCAATACCAATTCACAATCTATGTGAATAATTAAATAGTAAGGAACTTTGTGGAAAATTGGAAAATCTGTTTCGCTATCATCAATATAAGGTCTGACATAATTTCATTTTCACGACGTTTTACTTGGAATAATTAAATCAGACTAATCAAAATATATACATACACATCCTAAGAATGCAAATAAATCGGTCAAATGATATTTACATGTGTGTATTGTAGATACGAACTAAAAATTTTAGTAATACTAACATAATTTTAATGAATTCGTTATTTTAAGGAAACGTAACTATTATATTTTACAATTTTTTAAAGATCAATGTTCCTAAAGATGGTAATCTTTACAACATTAATCTTATCAGAGTTAAGATCACAGGGAAGAGAGAGAATGGCTGTAACCTGTCAATTTTTTGAATACGGTTAGGTAATACCTTTTACATTTACAATTTATAACTAAAGAATTTATAACAAATTTATAACTAAATTTCTTATACGAATATTTTATTTACCGTGTGTCAATTAATATCTAATAATTGATAGGGAAAGAGGAACAAAGAAACTGTAAAAATCGTTCCTATTGTATCTATAGTAACCTTTGCGACATTTGAAGTATTACATTCATCCCAATGTTACTAGTCCTCGGTTCACCTTACAAGAAGTTGCCTCTTTTTCAAACATTTATCATACTTACATAAGCACATATTGAATGAAAGTAGCTACAATAAATAAGACGTTATTGAATAGAAACTCTGTAAAGATAATGTTGGTGCAATTGCTTCAAGTATATATAATCTTAAATATAAGAACGCGTAATGCCCGAAAGTGTCACATAAATAAATTCGTCTAACACTCTGTGTTAATGAAAATTCTTTTATCCCTTTGGCATCTCATGAGTCGTTCTTTCAACTCCTAAGTCCCACCTGTTTAACACAAAGTAACGGTTAGTGAGAAGCACATATGAAACTATTACTGTCTTTTTTCTTCTATTATATCCCGAGACTATGTCCTGCTATTAATGGAAGGAACGCTTCGTTTACTCTAATGAAGTTTGAGGGCTAAAAAATTTTCGATTTTCGTGTTTATTCCCTAACGATAAGCTGACAATGCACAATAAAAACGAAAAATCTAATACCTGTTTTCAGATAATCGTACAATATAATTTAAGAATTATGAATATACTTTCCTTGTTATAAAAAAAGAATCATTAAAATTGTAGAGAAATTCGACAGTACATAGAATCCAAGTGAATGGAAAGACAAAACGGACGTAAAGGGATTCTTGAAGCTTCTAAGGACTACTTGGGTCCTTGAAGAAGATTGCAGCATGAAGCCAATGAATCACGCTCAAAAGTAAAAACTGAACGATCAACTCAATGCGAGTCCTCTGTGTGGGAAGAAATTCAACGGTTTTTCTGATAGATATGAAGGGAGAACAACAAATCATTCAAATATCCTACCTAATACCTTATATATGGACAACACTAAAAGAAGACTAAAGAAAAAGCATCTATAGAATCTTCTAACGCTATCGCTCATCTAGCGAAATTATAGCGCAACTATGTTCCTTTAATGAGAGTGGACAAAAATCCACACAAAACCGATATAACAACCTGCCGAATGTCCATCAAAACAAATTACAAGAGCTTTAGTAGTTAATAAATAAATAAAATCCTTCCTTATATTCTTCCATTGTGTACATACTGTTATCATATACGTACATATTAATTACATCCGTTTTATATACATACTGTTTTTTCCTCATACTTTGAAACTTCAGATCATGCTTCACTCTTCGTTAAAATTGTCGAATCCAGCCCCTCAATTAAATTATGGGTTCGCAACCTGTAACGTGCCTCTGTTAAGTTAAGTTGTTTCACGGATAGTGAATTAAGAACACTGACGCATACGAGTCGATCGTGTTCATGCACTCTCAACGAATAATGCGACTCAGCAGAGAGAGTAATGAAAATATTCGTACAACATGAATCTTGTAAGGATAATACAGGTGAAAGTAGAATTGATATAATGAGTAATAAATAACTACTACATACTACATAGCATTCAACTACGGGAAGCACACTCTATGCTCAGACATTAACAACTGAACCACGCGCCAATGAAATAGACCATATTGACATTCTCCTTCGGAAGCAAACATCGATCTCGGTCGTGATGTCAGCGCCTTTACATTCATGGTCATAGCAATCTTTCGTATCTTTATGCAATACATCTGTTTCTCATATTGAATTTTTATATTATAAAAAAGATTACATTATAAGATTACATTACGCGTATAAATAGAGACATGATTGAATATATTGAATATATAATATTTTTTGTACATTTTATATACATACTTTTATTACGTTTCCGGCCTTCTTTGCAATAATTTATCAGTTATAAATGAACTCTAATTAAAAAGCAATCAACCCTCAATGATTTGAAATTGAATAAATTAAGTAATATGAAAGTTTTTACTTAGAGAGGTGATTTATCTCTATTGGACATATTTTATTCCTTATTTTTATTCTGCAACATTTTTTCAATAGCTTATACAATATATAGTAGAGCATACTCAAACTGTAGCTACAGTATATAGATTACAGTAGTATAAGCACGAATAGACAAGTCTACAATGAAACTACGACTTGACAAGTTTAACAACTGTATGCGAGACTTGTTCTATCAATTGTCATAATTAAAATGGTTCTATATAGTATAATACGGCATAATTTGGTATAATGTAGGTACAAATGTGTAATGGGTAGACAAATATACTTCCACATAATATGTCATTGCGTAATACGTCCTTACAGTGTAATGAATGTTGCTGAAGCGTGTAGAATCGTGTAATAAGTCGTAATGTATTGTAATTTGTCATTACGGATTACACTGTTCCATGATTTGTCGTATAATTGCATAATATGATAAATGATATGCATAGAATGTTGCTGTTCCAAACGACAGCAATGGCAATGTCATGTCATAATATGATTGTAACGATATAACGTGGTATAATTCGTTATAATACGGAAAAATATAGTTATGGATGTGGTTGTGAATTGCAGAAAATTATACTACGGAATTATATGCGGAATATGTCATTATGCTGTATCTAATGGTGCTCAAACGTGTAGAACCGTTTAATAAGACGTAATATATTGTAATTAGTCGTTGCGGATTACACTGTTGCATAGTTTGTTGTATAATTGCATAATGTGTTGAATCAGATGCACAGAGTGCCGCAGTTCGTAAAAATAGTAATAGCTATATCACGTAATAATACGATTGTTGCCATATAACACGGTGCTATATGGTACAATACGGTATAATTTGGTATAATATTGTTACAAATGTGACAGTAATGTGTAGACAACTACACTATTACATAATATGAGTTATATGTCAACATAGTGTATCGAACGTTGCTGAAGCGTGTAGAAACGTGTCATACGCCGTAATATATTGTAATTTGTCATTACGGATTACACTGTTGCATGGTTTGTTGTATTATTGCATAAAGTGTTCAATGAGGTGCATAAAGTGTTGCGGTGCATAAAGTGTTGCGGTGCTTAAAGATAATGGCTATATCACGTTATAATATGATTGCCACCCTATATCTTAGTACAATATAGTATAATATGTCATAATTTGGAACCATAAAGTTACAAATATGGTTATGATATGTAGACAACTATACTACGGCATGGTATGCCTAATATGTTATTATGCTGTACAGAATGTTGTTGCAACGTGCAGAATCGTTTAATAAGTCGTAATAAATTTTAATCAGTCATTATGGATTTCACTGCTGCATAATTTGATGTATTATTGCATAATATGTAAATGAGTTGCATAGATTGTTGCCGCTCATATCGATAGCAATGGCTATATCACGTTATAATATGACTGTTAACGCATAATATGATACAATGTGGTAAAATACTGCAGAATTGGTATAATAAAGTTTGAGATGTGGTTGCAATATGTATGAAGTATATAACGACATGATATCCCTAATATGACGTTATTCTGTATCGAACGTTGCTGAAACGGGAAGAACCGTTTAATAAGTAGTAATATATTGCAACTTGTCATTACGTATTACACCGTTGCATAATTTGATATATTATTGCATAATATGGCCAATGAGGTGCATTTTTTGTTGCGGTTCTTTCAAAGATAGTAGTGGCTATATAATGTTATAATATGACGAATACCCTGTATTCTTGGTACAATATGGTATAATACGTCAAAATTTTGAACCATTCAGTTACAAATGTGGTTGTAATTCTAGACAACTATACTACGACATGATATGCGTATTATGCCATTATGCTGAATCGAATGTTGCTGAAACGTGCAGGAATCGTTTAATAAGCAGTCATATGTTGTAATTTGTCATTACCTACTTCATTGCTGCAAAACTTGATGTGTTATTGCATAATATGATACATAAGATGCTTTGAATATTGACGTAACGACAGCATTTGTTATATTATATTGTCAAGATTGTTACCCTATATCTTGTTTCAATATCTTATAATGATGACATGATTTGGAACAACATAATTACAAATGTGGCTGTAATTTTGTAGACAATTGTACTACCACATGATATGCGTAATATGTCATAATGCTTTGTCGATTATTGCTGAAACGTGTAAGTTTGTTTAATAAGTTTTATATTCTAATTATCATTACGGATTACAGTGTTGCATAATTTGTGGTGTTATTGCATTATACGACTAATGAGATGCATTGAGTTTTGTGGTTCGTAGCGATAGTAATGTCTACATATTTTATTGCCTAAGACATGGAACAATACGGCATAATTGGATATAATATTGTCACAAATGTGAGAGCAACATGTAGACAATGATACTACTTCATAATGTGCGTAATATGTTTATATAGTGTATCGAATTTTGCTGAAGGCTGTAGAATCGTGTAATAATTCATAATGTATCGTAAATTGTCATGACGAATTACACTGTTTCATAATTTGCTGTATAATTCCCTAATATATTAAATGAGACGCATAGAATGCTGCTGCTCGCAAAGACAGCAATTACTATATCATGTTATAATATGATTCTCATCCTGTTTCTTGGTACAATATAGTATAATACTTCATAATTTGGAACATTATAATAACAAATATGGTTGTAGCTTTTGGATAACTATACTACGAAATGACATGCGTAATATGTCATTATGCAGTCTCGAATGTTGCTGAAACGTATTGAATCATTTAGTATGTATTAATATATTTTAATTTGTCATTATGGATTACACGGTTGCATAATTTGTTGTAATAACGCATCACATGGTAAATAAGTTGCATAGATTATTGTTGATCGAAACGATAGTAACTGTTATATCGTGTTATAATATAATTGTTACCCCATAACTTTTTACTATATAGCATAATACTGCATAGATTGGTATAATATAGTTTCAAAAGTAGCTATAATATGTAGACAAGTATACTACGACTGATATATTTATTATGCCGTTATGCAGTATCGAATGATGCTGAAACGTTTAAAGTCGTTTGATAAGTGTTAATATATCATAATTTGTTACATTATTGCATAAGGTCAATGAAATGGATAGTTTGTCGCGGTTCGTAACGGTAGTCTACGCTATATCATGTTTTAACATGATTGTTACTCAGTGATATTGTATTATATGGCGCAATACGGAATAATTTGCTGTAACATAGGGCCAAGCACGATAGTTTAATGTAGAAACCTATACTACGAAATTATGTGTGCAATATTATACTGCATCGAAAGTTGCTAAAACGTGTAAAATTATGTAATATGTCGTAATATGTTGTAATTAGACATTACTTATTACACTGACTTATAATTGTTTATACTATATATAATATGATATACGAGATGCAGAGGGTGTTACCGTTAGTAGCGATTGCATACGCAAATCATTTTATGATTGTCAACCTACAATTTGGTACTATGTGGCATGATACGGCACAATTTATCCGTGTTTAAGTCCATAGTTCTGTACGGAGCTCCGGTCTGATATAAAAACCTGGGAGATAGAAATGGAGGAAAGGTTATCCTCCCTCTAGCGCAACGTTGGTTGGCCACTAGAATGTTGAAATGTTACAGAACGATCTCTTTTCAGGCAGATCTGACACTGGTTAATGCAGATGCGAGAATATACCGTCGAGTGGACGCGATGAAGAACGAGAAATACACAGTTTTCGAATCGGAAATCGAGGGCCTATGGTCACATGTCCATGGACGAGCTCTTGGTGCATGGAAGGAAGAATTGTTCGCGACTGGAGCCGGAATCAAACGAGCGGCCAGACCGGTGATCGTAAACTGGAATCGGAGGTACGAATGCGACAAAGGTCTAAGGCTGACATACAGAGTTACGCAGATAATATCCGGGCGTGGATGCTTTGGTTAATATCTGCACAACAGGCGCAGGTGGGACGGCGAATTTCAGAGAATGTAACGCTGACGTCGACTCGGCGCTGCACTTGAGACGCGTACCGAGATTTCCGAGCAACTAGCAACTCTCGCAGGCGTAACTGGGGACGATCTGTTTCCCGCCGTGATAGTGAGAGCTCTGCTCGTTGACGACCAGCACATGAAGGCGGTCATAGATATTTGCGAAATAACCATTATGATAAAGAAGCGAAGGAAATAATCCGGGGGCAAACAAACCCTGCCAGCAGGCACACCAGAGCGACGAGGAAATGTTGCTTTTGTTTCCGCTCTACTCAAATGAGGGAGAGAGCGGGATCCGTTGAAAAAACGAATCCCGCGTAGTTGTCTTCGTATCCTGAACTGCCTGGGTAAGACACTGCGGCGAGCAAGTATGTTTAGATATCCGCTTCTTGGGAGTGGTCTTAGAGCTATCTCTGTATCGCCCGTGGCAGCGCGTCGCGTCTTCCATTTTCTTTTTCACATACAGAAATTCCCGCGTGTTAAACTGAAGGCCGATCTCGCAGTACTTACAGGTGAGAGCGAAGTAAGATTGAATGTAATTCTTCAATGTCGCTTCAGCCTTGGCTTATGAAATGGAGAAACCAACAAATAAACAATAAAACCACAACCAGTGAAGGAAGGAAATGCAGCGAGGGGAACTATAATGTTTGCGCATTCCGAGAGCAGTACTGAGAGGATTGCACGCCAGCGGGGAGACCATGAAGAATCGATTTACTAGAGCAACCCTGTCTCCCTCCTTAAACGACTGCAAGGATGAATTGCCGGGGAGGATTTAGTCGGT
Source organism: Tetragonisca angustula (assembly GCA_036937485.2). NCBI lineage: Eukaryota > Metazoa > Arthropoda > Insecta > Hymenoptera > Apidae > Tetragonisca > Tetragonisca angustula. The sequence goes on along the minus strand of JAWNGG020000495.1, from coordinate 18,344 downwards.
AAAAATCAGACATCACCCATTTCTCTCCCTTTAGAGAGCTGGATGTCTTCTGAAGATTTCCTCAACATAGAAAAAAAAGAAATGTGTCAGGTTTGGATTCGGTCTGTGTTCGCATTGTATTTCACTACTTTCTAGATGATGCTATAATTATATTACGCTAGATTAATTCTTCATCTAAGAATGCGGGAGGTTGAACATTTTCATCCATACTAGCGAATGATTGTCAGTGGCAATGTTGAATTTATATACATGTAAGGCTGAAAATGTTTTACCGCGTATGTGGTTGCGAGTCACCCTTTTGCTTTGTCAAACCATTTAATTCCGCCACTTATGAAATTCACAAAGCGTATGTATCTTAGGGATCTTCAGAGCCCCAACGAAATACTGCGTCATATCGCAGAAGGGACTTGAATCGTTTTGAAATTTGTGAGAACTTATCGATGAAGCGGTGATAACATCCCGCATGTCCCAAACACTCGCGTATGTTTGTCATTATTCTCGGAACCGGAAATTCGCTGCCAGTAGCTATTTTTCCCGGACGCGTCTTTGCAGCCTTCTCGTTTATTATATGGCCTCAGTACGCCACCTCACGATATAATCCGCATTTCAATATTTGGATCATTAGCCTTCACACAATCGCTTCGCTGTTTTATCGAATTTGGCAAGATTTTCGTTAGGAGACCTCGCGTACATTACAATGTCATCTGTGTAGGTAAACAACTCTGTTACTTACAAACCGGTTAATATCCTATCCATCAGACCCTGGAATGCTGCCGGTGCCAACCGAATGGCATATGTTTGCATTCATAATGTACGTACGATTTACAGAAGGCTGTTTTAATCCGCTTTCATCTCCTCTATGCCTATTGATAGAACACACTTACTAGATCGAAGGCTCTAAAATACTTTGCCCTGCCCTGTTGATCCTGCATTTTTAAAATAGGGGCAAGTGACTGGGGGTCTGCCAACGATTCCTCAATAAACGCGATGTAGCAGGTTACCATCCACCACCGTTTGTTACTGCTCATCAGACATAATCGGCACTATCCACAATAACGCATTTTATGACGATTTGAAGATTAGACTATAACGTTTTCTAAATGTTTTGTGATGAAGTAGGTCAGGCTGGTAAAATGATTTCTTAGTATTCCGCTGTAGATAGATTTATTTTGCTAGCGATTCGGTTCGCTATCCAAGCTAGTCGCAGTTCGCTATTTAATCTCTTAGTATACTCTCAATGTAGTCATACACTAGTGCGCATAATATTGACCTGCGCACGGTAAGAACAAGGCTTGTCCTTCGCATTTCAATAGTATATTCCACTTGTGAGTCGTAAATTCTACCTACTTCCCTGTTCTGTGAAAGCAACATTTTCTGGCATCTGTTGGCCGCTACAAATGGTTACACAAACTTAGCCCTAACTCACTACACGCTAATACATATGGACACGTATACGATTATTTTCTCTTTTTTCCGATATCTATAGTACTTTACTATTTGTCCAATAGGGACATTCAATAAATTGATGAGGAGGCTTGAGTTGATATCACGAACAGTCAGTCCCGAAAGTATTCATACTCTCATTGCATATGGGAGAATTTCGTTGAAATCAAACGATGCGAGTAGTACGTTGCAACAAACATTTTACTATAAATTAACATATGTATAAATTTTATTTATAACTAATTGTAACAAAATTGATGAAATAATGACAAAAATATATTGATTTTAGTCTACATATTGCCAGTATATGTTTTGTCAATTATCATTAACATATTATAGCAGATTCTTTGCTTTATATTAATTTTATAGTGTACTGTGGATCCACCTGTGTGCCTTATTACATTGTTCAATCGATTTGGCATATATTCTACCTGTTTCAAAATAAAACTTCGTTCAATACTATTCCAAACTTCCAAATTTTTCTGATTTATCATTTCTTTATTGGAAATTTTATGCTCTCGGAGTATTTTGTCTATTCCCGCCCATAGATTTTCTATAGGATTTGTATCATGACTCTGATGAGGCATACGTAAAAAGTAGAGAACGTGGTAAGGTATCCACACACGAGTAATCTAATCACTATGCTCTGGGTCGTTTTCGTGTTGGAAATAGTAGCCACCTTGTAGACCCAACTTAGTCGCACTTCAGATTTTCTTCGAGTATATTTACATACTTTCTCTTATTCATAATTCAATCCATAAAGACAAGATTGCTTACTCCGCGTGCTGCCATGCAATCCCAAACTATATCGGAACATAGGCCGTTCATTATAAACGATGCTAAACCTTTTAATTCTAGTTATTTACTAGGCTTGCACTAAACATTTCCTCTTCCGTCAATCAAAAATATTAAATTTCGACACATCTGAGAAAGTATCTTTAGACCAAAGGTATTATTTCTGATTTCTGTACTCTTTTGCAAATTATACTTACCCTATTCTGTTAACTTTACTATTGAACGACTTCTATATCATTGTCCGACCATGAAAAACTTTTCAATATTCTTCGACAAGTTTCAGCATAAAATTTCTTATTCAACATATAGTTGCACACTGCAGCTAAATGCATTTTGTTGCACTGCATGTACTATAGTCTCCTTCTCGGACGGGTAGAATCTTTGTTCTTCTAAAACGTTTGTTATTTAACCATCTGTCGTTTGCTTTTATCCGTTTAATGATGAATTGGGTAGTCAACTTGCTTCTGTCTACTATTTCTTCTACCTGAACACACCTTCAGCCCATTTGGGCTTTTGGTGTAATTCGAATATTATTCGACGCTCTACTAGATTAGTTTCAGACTTATACCAACTCATTTCTGATTCTTCGTATGAGAGTGTCCATAACTTTTCCATCCCTACCACCACACCCCCAGTTTGTCCTTTCTTGAATTTCTCTTCGATATCCGCTATAAAGGCTTTAAACAGCTTGGAGCAAAGTGGATGATCATCACCGCTTCTTCGGCCCAACACTCTCCGGAAACCTTTTCATCCACCTTGGTTTTGATCCTGGACTCTATGTAGATTTCTCTTGTCCTATCCACCAGTTTCCTAATAATGCCTACATTTTCCATAGTTTCCCATAGCTTTTCTCTACATATATTATCGAAAGCAGCCTTTAGGTCTACAAAAAGTTTGAATAACTTTTCTTTCTTCTTCTCTGTTGCTTTTTCTATCACATGCTGTAGAATATAAATATTATCCACTGTTCCCCTTCCCTTTCGAGAATTTGCTTGGGTATCTGGCAGCACCTTTTTTGCTTCAATCTTTTTTTGATCCTTTCATTTATAATTACTGCATATATTTTGTATGCGGTATTAAACCGTGTCACTTCTTTACAATTTTTTTACGCTATCCGGTCTCCTTTTTTATATAGGAGTGAAATTATACCTGTTCTCCATTCCTGCGCGATTCTTTCTCCTTCCCAAACCCTTTTGATTAGTTCCACCATTTTTTCACTCGTTTTACTGTTCATGAATTCTTATGTTTCACTGGGAATTTTATCCTCCCCCATTGTTTTCCCTTGTTAATTATCATCAATTGTTTTTCTATCTCTTCTGTTCTAAGTTCTTGTTTGTCATCGATACCCTCCTCTCCCTCAACGTATCCCCTTGACCTTCGCCACTTATTTTTGCTTTCCGATCAATATAGAAGCATCATACACAATCTCGGTCGTACCGTACGGATGTCTGATACAGTATCGCTTACGAGTTCCAATTCATAATCTTATAGCGTTAGTGTTCGTGAAAACAAACGCCAATTTCGCACCTTAACTCAAAGGGATAGGAATGAACCATTGGAATGAATACACTGACTAAACAACATCACCCTGCGGGGATCTCTGAGTACAGGGTTAAACAATTTTCTAACCAAACCGAAAGAAACTACTCCATTTAATCATACACCCACGCAGTATAACCCGATGCATCACCTACAAAAGACCAAGCTATCGTCCATGCAATAGACGACACAAGATCATGCCTTTGCAATAGAGAAACTAATCAGCCCCAAATCAATAAGGTAAATCTCAAATATCTCAAACAATCGAATTTGCGCATATCTTGACAAAAAAGAATCTGTGCTGCACTTAACAAATCAGCACAAAACAATAACGGTCAACAACAATATGCTAAACTTAAGAACAGTGTTAACTCCGGACCAAAGAGTAATTCTTTCGAACGTCGTCCCGGTCATACCCAACTCAGTATTTGAACTAATTTTCAAAAAAAAGAACGTTAAGCTATGTTCCAGAATAAGAACCCTGAAAGCAGGCACGTCCGACCCGGAATACGCCCACATCCTCAGTTTCAAAAGACAGGCATACATTGACAACGATGACATTGGAAGAATCCCATCCACCTTCCTGATAACTTTTGAGGATACATCTTACCGTATTTTCACATCCATCGACAGCCTTCTCTACTTCCGATGTAAACAAGAAGGTCACTTATTGAAAGATTGCCAGCTAACCCAAAATTCAAACATAACCGATACGACAATCCCAAATACAAATACAACGATCCCCACCCCAACTCAATCCTCCAAATTGCCGGTTAAGATGATTCCCATCACTACCGAGACAAACATCGACAACCCCAAACAAGCAACGAATAAATAACCTACAGATTAGTCACCAATCCCCTTCAGTTCCAAAAGACTACTGTCGCAACTGACGACAAACCGGGCTATGTTAACTTGAACGACACAGACTCCATACCCCCACCAAACAATCCACATAAAAAAAATCTCAATAGCCAAACTAAAACGACTTTCTTCCTGATCTCCAGTTTTCGATTCCGCCAAACTAGAGGAAATGTTAGTCCCAGCAGAAGAAATAATAAATAAAAAAAATCCTTCACACTCCCAGCTAAATTATTCCCAGATCAAGAGCCTCCTCCATGATACATTCGGATCAGCACACCCATTGCAAATCGCAAGAAACTACACCGATAACAATCCGACCCTTGTTCAAATTCTTGAAGAAGTCTACCCCAATCTAAACGAAAGAATCATAAAGAACAGAATACATCGACTCTGCAAATCGACTGACACACCTGAATCTTCATTTAGCTGGTCACCAGAATTCGACATAGAATTTTCATGAGAGCCGTAATGGCAGCAAAATCCAAATTCAATGCCCCACTGAATACATTATGAAAACAATATTGCAATGGAACATAAACGGTTAGTATACCCATTATGAACAACTACAGATACTCATAAATGATTTTAGTCATAACATTCTGCCTTCGAGAAACAAATTTCAAAAAAACCACTAGCCTACACTTAAACACTTCAACATCTTCGTCAAAAACCGGGTAAACGAAAACCACGCCAGTGGAGTAGTGGCCATTGTAACTTTGGACAAATATGGTTCTGCTAAAATCACATTAAATTCAAACTTAGAAGCCGTTGCAATATCTATTTCGTTTCCAGAAAGAATCCACATCTGCAATATCTACATATCTAATAGCTTCCCCCTTGAGTTACAAGACCTAGAAGATTTAATAGCTCAACTTCCAGCTCCCCTGATCCTGTCCGGAGATTTTTGCAGCCATCACACACTCTGGGGATCGACCATAACTGACAGAAGGAAAAAGACTGTTGAAAATCTGCTTAACAACCTGGATTTCATCTCGTTGGACACAGATTTCCCAACGCACTTCAGCACTGGAAACGACAAAACAAGTGCAATAGATTTAACATTTTCCAGTCCACAGATAGCTCAACATCTAAAATAGGATACTTCAGAAGAACTATATGACAGCGGCCATAAAAAGTATTTCCCATAAAAATTACACATGCAGACAATACCACAACAACTCAAAATTACCTCCAACCAAAATGGCATACAAAAAAAACAAACTGGCCAATATACCAAGAAAACATAGTGCTTCAACTCACATAGAAAGAAACAGAACCTGAACTCGACCCAGCCCGGATTAACGAAATAATAAAAAATTTGCAACAAATCATAACCTCAGCCGCAGACAAATCCTTTGGAATTCTCAGACTGTAGAAAATTAGGAAAAGACCGGTACCGTGATGGAACGAAGAATGCAGATCGCTATGAAAGTGAGTCATCACGTAATCAATAGAGCAAAGAAATATCCCATAAACAAAACCTGAGTTAAACAGGAAACACGCCAATTTCCGTAGAATAACTAAAAAAAATAAAAAACAATCATGGAGAAACTACATATCATTAATAAATCCACAAACACCAACTTCTGCTGTATGGAAAAAAATCAAATGCATAAATGTTTCCAAATCCTCTACGAATATCCAATTCCTGCAATCTGATGATGTCAGAACCGTAAGACTACGACATTGCTCAAACACTAGCTAAATAATTCCAAGAAAATTCAAATAACATATACTCACGACATCCAAAAATAATCTACAACAATATACACCCTGATCTGATTCGCAACGGTAGCAACTCATTACTAAGCTCACTTTTAACACCCAAAGGAATAAGCTCCGCCCCAGGACCAGATAGTATGTCCAACTTACTATTAAAAATGCTCCCTAATACTGCAATTAATTATCTGTTAAAAATCTTCAACTATATATGGATGTAAAGTTTTCCGCAAAAATTGGCAAGAAGCAATAGTAATTTCAGTTCCTAAGCCAAACAAGTGCAAACTAAACCCTAGCAGCTATCGCCAAGTTTCCTTAAATAATACCATGTACAAACTACTAAAAAAAATCGTAAACCGTAGGCTTTGGTACATTGGCTAGATGGTACATTGAAGTAAAAAAAACTTCTTAACCCAATCAATACGGTTTCCGACATTTTCGACAGGGTCCTAACAACCCTGGAAATAAATATCTGTGACTCCTTCCTCAACGAAGAATACATAGCCGCCGTATGCCTCGATATTTAAGAAGCCTTCGATACAATCGCGAGAACCATAATTATTAATTCCCTCTTTGAGATAAAAGTAAATGGCAGTATGCTACCTTTTATAACCAACTTCCTACCTAATAGGTCAATCCAAGTCAAAGCAAATGGATCTCTGTAACATCCAGTTAGAATAAAAAACCAAGTCCCACAAGGATCAGCAATGAGTACCACACTATTTTTAATAGGAATCAACGACATCGCCATCAACCTCAAGCCACCAATAAAAACCCAGCTATTTGCGGATGATATAACAATCACATGTAGAGGGAAAGATATAAGTTCCATTTAAGAACATTTACAAACAACCATCAATGCCCTTCAGGACCAATAAAAAAAACGGGCTTAAAATTTTCTCCCTAAATATCAAAGGCATCTTATTCACTAAGAAAACCAAACTCAGTCCCCCTCCTAAACTGTATCTGAATAATCTTGATATAAATTTCACTGGCACCATCAAAATATTAGGCCTTATTTTCGATAAAAAATTATCTCGGGCGCCATACCTAGAAACCATAAAAAAGTCCTGTATTTAAAGACTTAACACTATAAAAACCTTTTCCAATAATAACTGGGGAGCAGATAAAGACACTCTTTTGGAAACGTACAGAGCGTTAATCAGATCCAGACAGGATAACGGCTCTATCGTTTATAACTCAGCCAAAAGCTCCACCAAAAAAATAATATAACCAATCTCCCACACAGCTCTTAGACTAGCCACAAGTGCATACCGAACATGCTCCACAAGCAGTCTACTGTTCAAAGCCAAACTAATGGCAGTTGAATCCAAAAGCAGGTTCCTAACTCTTAAATACGCAATAAAAGTCTCATTCACCCCAAATAATCCTTCCTACAACAACATCTTCTCCAATAAATACAAAGCTTTCAACATCAATAAACCCAAAATTCCTTCCCCATTCCATATCAGACTTATCAAAGTCCTTCAATCCACCACTTTCAAAATCCATCCCATCATTGAAATACTACAAATCCCTCAATGGACATTAAAAACAAAACCAACAAACACCGGTCTTGTCGAACTTCCCAAAAGAATCCTCAGTTCGATTCCTAGAACTAAATAACAACTACTCCCAACACAGCAAGATTTACACTGATGGGTCAGAAACGAACACTAGAGCTGAACACGCCATTATCACAGGAAAAGCAAAAAAAACACAAAATCTCCCTTCCTCATCATCCATTTTCACAGCCGCAACTTATGCCACCATATTAAATATGCACACTCAAATAACGCAGACCAGATCGTCATATACACCGAATCCATGAGCGTCACAAAATTCCTAACGAAATCATGTGATCAAGAAAACCCAAATCTAACCCAAACTAACTAATATCCACCATCCAAGAACTAATCATAACCAACCTAACACAAACGCCACAGTCATCTGGATTCCAGCTCATCAAGGAATAGAAGGAAATGAAAAAGCCGACGCAGCAGCGAAAGAAACCACCGTTCTTACCAACAATCGCAACCATTTTCCAATCCCTTGCGACGACCGAATAAACCATTGCAGAGAAGTAGCAAAAATGAATGGAACAATACATGGAAAGCAACTAAAAGCACCCACAACTACACAAAAATATCCAAGACATTCACCAACAAACATCAAACTTTAACAACGGGAAAGAAGGAATAACTGTTACCCGCCTAAGGATGACCTGGATACCAAGCTGACGCATGAATACAAAATGAAAAAGATACACCACCCACCTGCACTTATTGCCATGACCATCCATCAACAATAATCCACATACTGCACGAAAGCCACACCACAGAAACCCAAAGACAGAAATACGGAATCAACGCAAACATAAACCTGACTTCTCAAAATGACATACAAAGAGTATTAAAATATCTCAAAAACATAAATTACCTCACACATATCTAATGGCACCGTCGTCGCTAATGACCTCATTGTCGATGCGACATGAAAGAAAAATAGAAAAGGAAGAAGAAGAAGAAGCATCATAAAGTGATTTCCCCATTCATCGATTTTAATTTCTTTGCTGAACAGAGATCACTTTTTTCTTCATTTGTTAATGTAGCTTCAGAATTCTTTTTCTGATTTCGTACTCTTGACATCTAGTTCCTTCTCTGCTTTCTCTCTTGGTTTTCTTTCGAACGTTCTTCAGAATTTATCTTCCTCTTTCAAACATGTTTCTTTATTCGCATTATCCTCTTTCCATTTTAAGCAGTATTTCTAAACTCCTTTTGCTCTTGCTTCATTCGCTATTCCACTATCACTTTTAACCTTTACTACATTTACATCAGCGTTTCCTTCTCCATCTCACTTTTGTTATTCCTTTCTCGACCACCTCTTTTATTTCTATCCAACTTCCTTCCAAAGTACCTTCTTTGTATGCTTGATAAATTCATACTTCCTGCTGATACCACTTTATTATTTCTTTACCTCCTTCAGCTTCTTTCCTTTCAGCTTTCTTGTCTTGAATCCTAGCCTACTATATAACGGCATATGATCTGACACAATTCTGTCTCAATCCGTCCAAAACTCTAAATACCTCAATTTCATTTATTCCCTCCGTATTTAATACTGAGTAGTCAATCACCGTGTGCCCCGTGATACCCACGAATTCGTGTATTCGACTCTTCCAACGCTCTTAATATTTCCAATAAGTATATGCCACCCGTTATATTCAATTGCATTCAGCAGTTGCTCCCCCCTCTCTATTGCTCCTCTTGTCACCGGATTAATTATGTAGCGGCCTATAGCGCCTCGAGTACGAGTCTCGAACACCGACTCGTACAAGCCGCAAGTGGCTGTGCGCCTAGCGTCGAAGTCTAGCGATATTCGACGTTAAGCAAGCAGAGTGCGGAACACTGCTAGGATGGGTGACCGCCCAGCCTAGCGAGTAGTTATGAAAACAAGCGTCTGGGGTAAGGGGTCGCTGCCATCAGCCCCACTGATGAGTCTAGGCAGCGACTCTGAGACGAAACGCATAACCTTTCCTCACCTTACCCAAATCCTACATCCTTCCAGCATCCTCACACAATACAAGTAAATAAAAAATGTCTAGGTATAATATAACATACTTCATACCGAAACCCTTCAATTACCTTCCCCTTCTTCGTCACAAATTCCACATTTCTCTCCTGTCCTTGCGTTAAAGTCCCCTCCAATCACTATTTTAATTCGTACCTTTTCCTCCTGTTCCAACTCTACACGCTCCATCATTTCCTTTACTCCTACTTTACAATGATCTGCCCATACAATCTACATGCATTTTCCCAAACTTAACCTCTTCCCCATCGCTACACTTTTTCGTTTCATTTCTTGCTTTTCTTCTTCTATTTCCACTCTCGATCCGTTTACAAGCCCTCAACATGATCTGCCTCTTATGTTTTCCGTCCATGACTACTGACATTCTCATGTGTAATCTTTCGGCAGTATTTCCTTCAGTTTTTCACATGACTTTTCTTCCACACACGTTACAAAATGCCTACATAATAGAATTTCTCCGTAAATTCTCAGAAGTCCTTCTATTCTTTAATCAATCCATTCACATTCCAGAACAGCACACCACACCTTGCCTCACCTCAGTCCTCCACTGCCCCTTCCTCTTCTATCAGGCATTCCTCCCACTAGATCCGTTTATATCATTTTATTCAACACATGTTTTCGTATAACTATCTATCGTCTTTTCTCCCTCTTTTCTTTTCTCTCTTACAATCTGTCTCAGCTCGCTTGTATTTCCCTTTACTACCTCGACAGAGGTTTTACTTCCTCAATGTGAACTCCACCTTTCAAACTCCTCCCCTTTGTCATTACCTCTTCCTTTCTAGTCCATCAGCTTTGCAACAACTATTTTTCCTCCTCTATTAAATCATACCTTCCCTGCCGCTCCTATTTCTACATACGCCATTAAATTTTCTTTTAAAAATCTTTTACCTCCTCGAAAATTCTTCACCCACTCCACCCATTTCGCATCCATTATTATTATATTTCTTTTCCTATTTTGCCTTTTCTTCCTTTCCTCTTTCAGTTCCAAAATACTTATTCTTCCTTCTAGCTGTTCTTTCTCCTTTTCCCATTCTTCATCCACTTTCCTCTCTGCTTTAATATATGTCTCTCCCTCCTGCTTCAACTCTTCTCTCAACTTCTCTATTTCTGTTACATATTTCTGAAGCATTTCTTCCAAAATGTTTTCCAATGTAGACTCTTTGTCATTTATCATATCCTTCCTTGCCCGTTCCTCTTCAATCGTACATTCAACAGATCCTTCTGTCCTGCTCATTTCCTTACCGGCCATAAATTTTAACATGGTTCCTCTGTTTCTGTTTGCTCTCATTCTCATGCTTACCTCTTTCCCTTGGTCTTCCTTCTCTTCTCTTTGTCCTTTCCTCTGTAGTTAGCTCTGTCTCAATCCTTCTGTTATCCCTCTGTTTCCAGCTTTCACCTCTCGCGCCCCCTTTTTACTTTTAGAATCGAATATCCTGTCACCAATCCTTTATCTTTTTCCTACTCCACAAACCTGACCTCTCACCTCAAACCACAATCACAAATATTGGCTTCATTTCTGATTGTTGATGTTATTTTTACAAAAGTTCGAAATATACAAGTTTGTTGAAGCTCACTTAACCGACTGTAAACTGTAGAAATTATTTTTGATATGAAATGACTTTGTAAACAGAACAATCGTCTCTGCTCTGAATGGTACGAATAATTTTATGGACTGATATTCCGTACTATGTAACGTAAAATCAATACAATTTTGTTATTAGTTAATGAATTTAGTTTGAGGTTGGTATGAATAAACATTATATATGTATTTAGTTATAGTAAAAAATTTATTGCAGAATATCACATGCATCGTTTGATTTCAACAAATTTTTCCCATAAACAATGGGAGTAGGAATACTAATGGAATCGACTGCGGATGATTCATCACTATAATCATCAGTATAGCAATTGCAAAGTATGTTGTTCAGAAAGGAAGTATTCGGGATATTTCCTGCGTCATCATTTAGGAAAGTTTGTTACGTATAAGTTTCTGACTAGATCATTAACGTGATTTTCTAATCGTGCTTTGTATGTGCTACATAAGCGTTCTGTTTCTTCTGATGCTGACTTAATTTTCAGAACTTTGCGTTTTTCATCGTTACGTATGTACCATGTTGCATTGACGATGGTTCTGAGAATAATGGATTATAATGCTTCTATTTTAGCTATGTGACTTTTGGCTGCGATACCGCACAATTCAATGCCGTATGTCCAGATTGATGACGTATTTATAGATTAATAATTTGTTACCTCTATTAAGTTTCGAGCTTTTACCAGTAAGCCAGTACAGTTCTCTTCTTTTTATACGAATTTGTTCGTGTTTGGATGGTATATGGTGTTTCCACCTGAATCTTGTATCTGAGTGGATACACAACTTTATTGAAACACTATTGCCTTAATTTAGGAAACGGATACTACGTATAACACGGGTTAAGAAGATGGATTCCTTTTCTTAAGGTGAATGCAATGTGCTTGCATTCATCTGCAATCACTATTATTTTCTATGTATTTAGCCATACTTCAATTTGTAATAAATGATGTTGTAACATTGAATGAGCTCTTTTGAGATCGTAGTAGAAGACTAGGTTGGCCCTGTCATCAGTAAAAGTGTATAGTGTGGTTTCTCGTATTGCCGGAAAACCTGCTATGAACAGTATGTATTATACGGGCCCTAGTACACTGCTTTGTGCTACTACAGCTTCAGTTATATAGATGATTGAATATATGTCCTGAATTTTTACAAAGAATGTTCGATATTGTAGGCATGATTTCAAGAACTGATAATAAAGTGCAGGAAACTGGAAATTGTTTTTGATTAGGAGGCCCTCATGCAACACTTTACTGAAAGCTTTCTCAATGTCAAGAAAGATTGCCGTGTAGCATTTAATTTGTTTCCTTTTTTAAAGCCAAAATAATTTTGATCATCATTGTGTGGAATTTGTCGATGGTGGCGAATTTATTTCTAAAACAGAATTGTTCCGATAGGATTAATTTTTCTCCTTAAATGTTTCCTTGAATTTTTCAAATATGAATTTCTATTAGTAATTTCGACATTATAGGAATTAACGGAATTGACCAATGTGATCATGGTAAATGAAGACCTTTGTTGGATTTATGTAGCATAACCACTTGGGCAATTTTCCTGTTAACAGGAGAATATCTGATTTTTAGTACTTCACTGAAAGTGATGGACAGCAGTCTTACTCCTCTAGGTTACAGTTGTTTGAAGATTAATCCAATGATTAGATCAACACCGAAAGCTTTGCTGTTTTGAGTTTCTATAGTGACAGATCATTAACTTCTTTTGTCTTACTTCATGAAAAGTCGTGAATGTTGGCATCGTCTGAATTTCCTGAAAGTTGTTTTTGGTGCAAATGTTGTTGGGCTCGAAGGTTCTTTCTATGTGCTGACAAAAGACAGTGACTTTTTCGAGGTTACTCCTTGACCAGCTTGAGTCTGTTTTCTTTTTGGCAGGTGAAGAAATATTCGGCCTTTTCAGTTATTTTTAGAACCTTTATTTACCTCATGTCCTTGTCGGGTGAAATGTTAGATAGATAAGAGTAAAATTTTTCGTTACGGTGATTTCTGATTAGCTGCTTTGCCTCCCTGACAACTACATTTAATTTTGCATCATTGATTTTCGTTCTTTGCTTCTGCGGAATATACTTCAACATGCGATTCCATTTAATCTTTTGTAGGATGTATTTCAGATAAATATAAAAATTACGTTTTGCCTCGAAATATGTGGTGGCTGCCTTCCTGTCCTTTGAATTAAGTTGGTAAGGTTTGTTACTGCCGTTTCGATCTGTTCTGGGGTCTTCAACGGGATACTACTATTCCCCTTTTTCTCTGTGCACCCTTTCAGTTTATACCAATTTGTACTATTATTGCATAAAGAAAGAATTTTTTTAAGTACCGGTTTATGCAGGTAATAGATCATTATCGGAGTGATCACAGCTAATATCATATGATCGTGTAAGAAATTCAGGTTTGTGTAGTCCTTTGATTGCTTCCAAGTCTAATACTTCGGGTATTTCTCCAGTGCTGATGGCTAGTCATCACTCTATCTAAGTGTGTTTGTCTTGTTGTTTGTTCCAGGATTTTTTCTTGTAGTGAGTTAGTTTTCGAGCCTCATGAATAGTGTTCAGCATTATAGACTCCACCAGCGATGAATTCATTTCCTGGCAATTAAAAAGTCAGTGTATTGTAGTATTGGTGTTTTGTATATTGTTTCGTTGATTTTTCGGAGGACAATAGACGGCGGCTGTGGTAATGTAGTCATGTATTGTACGGAGAGTCACGACAGAGGGATGCATGCAAATGTCTGCGATTGAGTGGTGTGTATTATGTTTGACACCTTGTCTGATAATAACATCCGAAACGCCGCGTGCTATACCACATGTGTGATGAGTGTCATAATCGTTATAAAATGGGATATTGATATAATTGTTAACAGCAGAATGTTTCTGCAATGAACACTACATCGTTACATTTCTTCTTCACAGTGTTCAAAAGTTTTCAATTCCAATAATCTGTTGTAACACGTTTGCATGCCAGATTGCGATAAGCGCGTTTTGTATTTGTAGGTTGTTTTTTACCATGAGTGGGAAAAGTTTTGTTAATTTGTGTTGATTGTTGGCTTAAGAGTTCAGTTTGTTCGAGGAGCATAATAGTTATTTGTTCTGTGTCTTTGGTTAAGGCTATTAGTATTTTCTTTAATTCTGATAAATCTGATACTGATTTTTGGTTTCCTGTGGGGAAAGGCATTTCTTCCTGTCATTGAACTATTTGTTCGTTGGTCTTACAAAAAGAATATGTTGTGTTTTTGGCTAAGCAGAGCGTTACTGTTTTTGCTTTCGGTAACAGTTTCATTTCGGGGAGTTCAATATTCTGAAGTTATTCAGCGACTGAGTCCAAGAAACGGACTTGTGACTTTTTACCAGTAGTACAGCTTTTATAGCTATCAGCATGAATACTCTGAGCGCTATAGCATCTGACGTTTCTATTCCTTCTTCGAGCGCACAGTTGAATGTTAAATATTTGCCGGCATATTTGACGCATGCAGGCATTCTGTTACAATAAATTCTAGTGTGTTCATACGCTTAACAGCGTAGAAATTGAGGAATAACGTTTTTAGTTTTTGTAGTTTCGAAGGATAGTATCGTGTTAAATAATCTTCGTTAGGATCGTGCTCAATAAATAAGAGATGTAGCGGTTGTTTCGTGTCGTATTTTGTTATAATATTTAATTGCCTTTACTTGTGATTGAATTTTTTTAATCCGTCAGTTACTTCATTGATGTCTATTTGAGAATGCATTCCTCTTAGTACCACTTTATAGCTTCTATTTTTCTTTAGCCTGTATGTGTGAAAATTTGTGTCTCGTTTTTGCCCGTGGGCTCGAACTATTTACTAAATTTCTGTTGTGTTTGTTTACATTTTGACCTCATTGTTCATTATTATATGACCTTATTGTATATTATTGCTTTAAGGTAAAGTTTCTATTAGCCACTGTTTTGAGTAGTTTCATTAGGGACTCGATAATATAAACCTTGGTGTTCGTGGAGGTCTTGGTACTGGTTTCGGTTTCTGCGTTTTCTGTAGTTCCATCAGTGACCTCTGATAATGCACTAAAAAAATTTTCATTCGGCATATCAGTTAACCATTTGCCATGGTATTCATCTAGGTCATTTGTTAATAGATGTATAGGTGGACAAATTTTGTTGTAATTTGTAGCTAATTGCGTGTTGTTGAATTATCGGCTTCCATTAAACTTGATGTAGCCAATGAGTTGTTATTTGTTTGATCTACAACGAAGTAGTTTCTGCCAATATTGGTTATTTTAATTTAATACTATCTGTTTGTGACATTTAGAATTTAAATTTGACAAATTTAGGTTTCCTACTGTCGTACTGACATTTATATATACAAATGTGCTAACAGTCTAAAATACACAAATACCAAATTGCCTCGCGAAAACGTGTCTTGTCGCCTCAAAGAAAGTTCAAAAGAAACTGCATATGGAAATAGAAAACCGATCTATTACAATATGGGTATAGAAGAGTTGCGCGAATATTGAAATTTAACTTTCTCTGAATTTCAACAACGATCTTAACGGATTTTGGCGTCGAAATCCAACCGACTGTACTTTCATTACCTCTTTGCAACGTTAGTGATCGCTGGCGTGTTAGATTTCATATCCGGTTCGTGCAGTATCGCTTTGGAAAGAGATGTTGAAGAAGGTGTTTGTTAAATATAGCTTCAGAGTTCATTTTCGATCGCATTTTGATGTGTACCGCTAGTATTACAGATTGCAGCGGATTGCTCCAGACTTATCGAAACATCCTAATACATAATCTAATCTATCCACTCACCGTTCTCATCTTTGCTCATAACCTCGGTATCATCCTGTAACAAAACACGCCGAAATATCTCGAATAATCTGGGGGCTGAACAAACGTAATTTTAGGAATAAACTTTACATAGTTTAGGAATATATTCTGTCTGTTTACGTAAACATTAAAAACAACATTAATGAGTCTCTAGTCAGCTATGAATTGTCGAAATGAAGCAAATTAACATTTTCGCTACAAAGGGCCTCTATAATCGCTCTCCATATGCTGCGATTTACAGTGAACTTAATTAATACATGGAAACTCTGAAATGTTCACATTATCATGATGTAATTTAAAAATTAATATTTCTTTTCTTTTATATCAATATAAAATATCTAGTTAACAGAAGTATTAATATTACTTCCGAATGTTGTAATAATCGTTGTAGTATGTACTTTAAATAAAACAATGTCTAATTATAAAACCAAATTAACTTCCGGTCACTGCAGAAAATTGACTTCTGCACTAAATTCTAAACTAATTCAGTATTTTGAAGATTCAGTATTCTTTTTCTTAATTACTCTTAAACGTTGGGAAATGTTACAAGTTATTTTTTTCAAATAATCTGTGTCTACGTAGTTCCATTTTTCATTTAACCATTGTTTAAATGACCTTTCGTGGATATTGAAGTTTTCCTAATTCTCGGTTCCAGTTCATGCCACAAATTTTCAATAGGGTTTAGTTGCGGGGACTTGGATGATGGGGGGGGGGGAGGTTGTGTTTAATAACTGTTTTTCAATAACTTCGTACAATTATGGATTAAATATTCTCTTACAATTCGTACTTTGCGATTGATATTTTGATAAAATTTGAATGTAAATTAAATTCCCGTTTTTTTGACCTTCTTTCAAAAGTTTGTATTTCTGAATATTTAAAAACATATTCTTACCCATGATATTATCCATAAAAGCTAAATCTCCTGTCACAAATGTTGAAATGAATTCCCAGACTAACACAACTTGACCTCCGTGCTTCACAGGTTCTTTTATTTTTGTGTTTAAATTCTTCATTTTCCTTTCTCGATGTCTTGAGAAATATCGCAGAATATCACGTTATTACAAAAAGTGTACTGTCTTTTAAAATAAACTCTGTACCAAAATATAATCTCTGCTTCCTATTCTTCTTGTTTAAGAACGGCACATTTCTTGCAACTTTTTTATTGTTACCATCTTCTATTAATAAATTTTGTATTGAGAAGTTACTTTCTTCATGCTCCCTTTCAAGAGTGCACTAGTCAACTGTGTTGCACAAAACGTAGGAGCCTTAATTTTTCTGAATATATAACATTCATTCCGAGTGACAAACATTCTACTTAGTACAGTAGTTGTACTTTTTGCGGTATAGGTTCTATGCAATCTTCACATTTAGATCTGGTAACAATGTCATTGACTATACTTCTTCATATATTCAGCATCGCAGAAATGTCTGTTTTCGATTTTCTTTTCGCGTTGTCGAAAATCACAAGTAGGTGTTTGTCAAATGAAGTATTACCTTCACTTCCCATTGTTCAGAACTGTATTCTGTAAATACTGAGGAGCTGACAACTCACGCACAATCGGCGACTCAAAACGCTTCATACAGTTCATCATGTTTACGAACAAACCTTGGAGACAAAATTATTGCGCGTTTGATGCTATATCACAGTGCCAGAATATCAGTTTGGTTTTAAAATCAGACATTGTTCCATTTACAGCGTTTAGTACAACAATTATTACGGTTTATACAATTAATTTTGGTGTACTTACTAACTAAATAATTTATACAAATACAATATATAGGAAAATGTTAATATTTTTTCTTATGAGCAAAATTACAACATGATAAATTAAAAATTCTCGATTGTCCGAATATTAATCTGATTCTTATGACGAGAAACTATAATCGCCTGTGGTTTTACAAGCACATTCTCTTCTAGGTTTGCTATTTCGTTATATTGTGCACTGGCGAAACAGTTCATCTACAGTTGTGCCCGTGCACAATGTATACGCATTTGGAGCGGCTGTACT
>JAWNGG020000494.1:0-41681 GCA_036937485.2 Tetragonisca angustula | reverse complement strand
ACACACACACACACACACACGGTTACCACGGACTATAAGTTGGAGAGAGAATCATTCTCCGATCCAACATTGTAATTTACGAGCGTGTAAAAGAGACACGAGGTGGAGGAGGAGGAGGAGGAGGAGGAGGTTTGTCTCCCTCTCTTCGTCAGCCGGTGCCCGTGAACGAAACACTTATTTACGAGAGTCATTTCCTCGCTTCGAAATATATCCTTCTGGATATTCTCTATCGTGAATCGGAGTTTAGACGTTTAAAGAGACGTTATCGCTTAAAGAGACCGTGCCGGGGAAGTGGGATTATATTTAGGTGCTGTAGGAGATTTCGAGAGTTCGTACAATTCCGCAATCGATTTCGTCTTTTCTCTTTCGTCGCGAGGATTTCTTGATTTCAGAATTCTTTTCTCTTCTCGAACACCGAGGATCGTGAACCTATCATTTATTTCAATAAATAATAGCCGCGTGCTCGAAGAGGAAATGGTCATTCTGTGTGGAACAATTGATTTTAGGGTTTCTCCTTTTCATCGCACTTCGAAGATCGTAAACCCCATTATTTGTTTTGACATACTGGGTATTCAAGAAGAGGACAGAATAATTATAGAATAATTGATTTGAGGATTCTTTCTCTTCTCGAATTCCAAAGTAAACTTATTTTATTTTAACATGTTGTACACTCGAAGGGGTAAACAGTCGTTCTGTACGGAATAATTGTTTTCAGGATTCTCCTTTTTCTCGAACTCTGAAGATAACGTATCACTTATTTTAACATACCGTGTACTCGGGGAGGAAAGAGCCATTCCGTATAGAATAATTGATTTCAGGATCTTTTCCCTTCTCGTTTCCCGAAGATCGAAAATTAGAACAATAAAAATGAAACATTAAAAATCAATTTTGATCCATGATATGTAGCTAATCATCTAAAAACTTTAATACCTGTTGGAATAGCAATAATTATTGTTGCTGATGTAAAATATGCACGTGTATCAATATCTAATCCAACAGTAAATATATGATGAGCTCATACAACAAATCCAAAAAATCCAATTCCTAATATTGCACAAATTATACTTAAATTTCCAAAAATTTCTTTTTTTCCTCTTTCATTTGTAATAATTTGTGAAATTAATCCAAATCCAGGCAAAATTAAAATATACACTTCTGGATGACCAAAAATCACCCGAAAAATTATTTTATTCCAACATACCACTGTGTGCTCAAAGAGGAGAGCGTCGTTCTAAAAATCATCACGTATGAAATAGCTTCGCTCATTTTTCCAATATGTAGAAAAATTCGCGAAAGTGGCGAAGTTTCATCGATGTCGATCCAATCGATAGATGAATCCGCGATGATGTAACGCGAAATACGTTGGCGAAATCGTGGCAGATAAGCGAGAGTCGGTTCAGCCAGTATCCAATCAAAGCTTCTCGCCTTCTTCCGGCTCGCAACGTCACGGCTGTTTACGATTACACGCGTCGCGGCAAGCACACCCACGTAACCGCGCCGGGCAAAAACCGAGTCGCATAATGGCAGCCGAGTAATGATTCTCACCAGCCCGGTCGAGTAACGATCCGATGGAAACTTACGACCGCACCGGGGGATCCCCACCTAAACCTATACGAACGTAACCGCATAATTGTGTACGGTTCAACGTTTCTCCACGAATGCCATCTGCTGTTGGCCAGAAAAACGTCTCGTTACGATCGGTGTTTCGTCGTCTCCGTCCTGGATTATTATCATCCGTTCAAACGTATGATTTTCTTGCGTACGCGGTACGTGTTCCACCGTTTGAAAAATCGTCCGCGAGAGGACAAGAAACCTGAATCGATTTCGTCGGACATTTGGTGAATAACAGGAGCTATTTGGAGCGAGATAATTGGTTGTTAATGGCGGTGTACGTTTCTTTGTAGTTGCGTCAGTTAGCGAGTGTTATTCGAATTTTCTCGAATGCCATCTGCCAACCAGAGAAAACATCTTGTTGCTGCTCGTTGAAACCGGTTACGCGTGTACCTCGGTTACGTTCGATTTCTCGTGTTCGATCATTCCCGCTCGGCGCGGTGCGGCAGCGTCTAGCGTTTTTGGAGCATTTTCTGGTGACATTGGACGGAAAGTCGGAACAATGTTTGTCAAACGGAGTAATTATCAGAGAAAGCTGCCCGAGGGGGCATAATTCGTTGTTAATGGCGTGCGTTCCTTTTTTCTTTTTTTTTTTTGTAGGTCGTTGCTTGAATTTTGGCGATCGGTCTCGATCGGTTCGTAATGGATTTATTGCTGCGCAATCGGCACGTTTCTGGTGTTTACGTCTGGCACATTGGCTTGGCAAATACAGGATAATTACACAAACGATATAGAATCGCGTAAATTGACGTCTACGCGGAATGTTTGTTTTCCCGTATTAGATAATACCGTTCTGCTGAGCTGATATTTGATCAATCGTTGTTCGGTAACCGAACCTTCGGCTAATACTGGCGACTGAGTTCAAATCGCGATTTATCGGTCACCCGCAGCGATAATTCTATCACCATGGCGGAATTAATTACTTCATAACGTAATGTCATGTCAGAAAACCGACGTTCCAAACTCGACCTTGCCGTTAATCCTTTCAGAACCAAATATTCTTCAATTTTTCACTTGTCAATTTTATTTTATTACTGGCAATTATGAATATATTTGGGGAATACAGGGAATTTGATAGGTAAAAGAAGTGCATGTTTCGCTAACTGCAATGTTCAGCAAGTAAAAGAAATGTTTACTCACGATATCAATATTGACCAGAATGGCCAATTTATAATTTTTGTTCGAAATTTTATAGGTGTAAAATAATTTCGTGAAACACGTACTCCATTGTATTACAAAGTTATTCCTTTTCTTTTATGTATGGTCTCTAATGGAAAATTTTGTGCTTTGATCGTCCGTTGTTCTAGTGTTTGTCGCATTTTAAATATTTGAATTTCTATTTTATTTTCGAGACAATCCACCCTGTCGAGTATCTCCGAAACATTGCTCGTAAATAAAGTATAGAAAATACCGATCGCTCGTACCCCGGTACGACGAAACATCTCGGTCTGCCAATCGTGATCGTGCAGGTAACAAGGACGAGATCAGTTTCAGTTGCTTCTGGTATGATGTTGGAAAAACGTTGGAATCGATGCTCCGGATTGGCCGGGGCAGAAGTAAGAAACGCAAATACCGCGCGCATTAAAGAAGCCTGGCTGGGTGTTTTAATGCGGCCGAGTAAGTGGTTCCATAGGAACCGGCCGTAAAGGAAAACAAGCTACGATTTCATGACGTTGCCTCTCGGATGTACTGCGTCATTTAACTCCTCTAACCCGCGTACTTCCTCCGACGAAGGAGGCTCCATTAATGGGCCGCGCCTTGAACTCGAACGGCCGCGTTCAGATTAGAAAGACGACAGGTCTCCTCTCCTCTTCTCTCGTCCTAATTTCTCTCTCCTCCTGTTTCTTTTTTTTTTGTTTCTTTGCGTTTCGTTTTTAGATTCTACGTTGTGTCTCGTATGCTCGTTGTTCTCTCTTGTTTTTTTTTTTTTTTTTCTGTATCGTGTTACTCGAAAAAAGAGAGATATCGCTCGGAGCGAGGTTTGTCGCTCGATGTCGTGACGTTTGACGTATGGTCTGACACGAAGATATACCGTTGCTGGAATTAATTAGAAATACGTGTAATCCGGTAACGAAGCTTCCTCTTTTTTCCTTTTCTGCTTCCACTCGGTCGTTTTTTCTCCTTTTCTCCCGTTTCTTCTTCTTTTCCTTTTTCCTCTTTCCCTGTCTCTCTCTCTCTCTCTCTCTCTCTCTCTCTCTCTCTCTCTCTCTCGCTCGCTCTCACGATCGATCCGCACGCGAGTAACTGGAATCGTTTCGTTAAAATGTCCGCGGTTGCATCGCAATGACGAGCAACTAGAATTCTCGCGCGCGCGCACGTGTGTGTGTGTGTGTGTGTGTGTGTGTGTGTATTTCTCTCGGACGGTAATCGATGGCGTTTAACGATTGTAAATTTTATGCGCGACCTTTGCTCGGCCGTCGCGGCTTCGCATTAAAAATAAATTAAGCTGGAAGATGCCGAATATGATACCGGATAGTAAGCCTTTCTATTCTATCATCGAAACGAACATGTTCGAAAACATTCACGGACTTTGACTACGTTTGAGCTATACGGTTTCCTTACATCGAATGTTCTGTCCAATGTTCTTCCTCTTTTTCTCCTTTCTCGACTTTCGAGTAAAAATTATATTCGCCAGGCTGTTGCGAAATAACGGGCATACCTCGAAGAGCAATGACGATCTCGTTTGATCGTAGAAGAATTGTACAATTACAGAGTAAACGGGTCAGTGGAAATAGAATGATGATATTTGTAGAACAACTTGGAGGAAGGCGAAAGATAAATTTCAAGTATTTCAATTTTATTCTCAAGCATGTAGAGATGTGAAATATATTTTCGTTTTGAACGACAAGAAAGAAAACGATCGACCGTACGAAAGAAAATGACATCAGAATTACCGACGTTTTCTTGTGTTTCTTTTTTTTTTTTTTTTTTTTTTTTCATTGGGAATATTTTTTTGGTACAATTGAATATTCGACAAACAAAATCGTTTTATTCAGTGACTCAGAACAACGTCGCGCACGAGTCAAATTTAGAGGACAATAATATATCAGTCGACCAAATGCCATCGTCATTAGCACATAGTAACAAGTTGAATTATCATTATAACCGTGATGCAACGCTCGTTCCAACGATTCATGGTACCACTTTACACGCAAGACACCGCGACGCGTATTCGCCAGACCGTGCAAAAAGTGGACGATAAATTATTACCTCAGAATAAAAATCGCCTGTGTTCGCGTCTCAAAAATCGCACGTTAAAAAAACGTCGCGACGAAAATCAATTTCCAACGATCGAATATTTCGAGCGTGTACGTACAAGCGGATCCTCTGTTGCATCGAGCTGATAAAATATCGAGAATTGACTCATTCTGCCTCTCCATCAGTTTTTCTACGCGTGTACTGATTCGAATATTGCGCGTTCATTCTTCGTTATCAAGCGTTAAGCGCTGCTATTGTTACAAATTTAAAATGTTGGTAATCGCAATTGGCGATTAGCAGGCGGGCCGCGCATTCGCATGTATTTTATATTCGTTGTCGGAAATTTAAAATTACAAAGACGAGAAACGTTTCTGTATAATGCAGACACGCTAATGTCTGATAGATTACCATGCAAAGGAAGTCAGATACGACCGATTTAGAGGCGATTGGATAGAAACGAGGGAGTTTCTCAACTCTCTAACCGCGTGACACTGTCAAATTTAGACGGAGCCGTAGTACATCTGTCGGCTGTAATATCCATTGACTCGTCTCCCCCTCCCTCGTAAGTACCACCCTGTGTACATGAACACAGAGTGAGGCGCACACAGGCGTGAAAAAGTCGCGCGTGTAACCCGCGCCGTATATACACGTCACACACGGAATACGCGTGTTTGCTGTTGGTCGCTGCTAGTCTTAAAATAAGACCGGCCACCGCACCGTAATAAATTCCGCGTGCCTCCTCGTCTCGCGCGTCGTGCGTGTTCGCACGCGCGCGTCTCTCGTTCTCCAACAGGCCTTCTCAAGAAACAGAAAGAGAGGGCGAAGAGAGGGCGAAGAGAGGGTGGCAAAAGAAGGGGTGAAGGAGGTGAAGAACGGAGATAGATGGAAAAGAAAAGAGAAAAGAAAGAATAAAGTGAGTCACACGTCGGAGGGATTGAAAAGACGGCCAACATCTCTCTCCCTCCCCTCCCCGCCCCTCTCCAAACCCATATCTGTATTCGAGTGCGCGCCAGAAAGCACGCGCGCGTTAACTTTAGTGTGCTCGCCCAGAAGATGTTGCTATATATGTTGGCGTGTAATCCAAGAATTCAAGCGGCGACACACGAAATCCGGAGAAAGTTGGCGATGAGAGCACGTACGCGAGCATTTTTCAATTTAGATTCGACGCCGCGTCTGTCACCCCGCCCCTCACCGTCGTCGGAAATCAGGGCAATGTTCCTTTTTGGCGAGAGCTCGATCGTCCATCAGGCTGCGTTCAGGATTGGTTGTTTCTCGTTTGTCTCGATTTGTCTGTGATTTGTTTTTCTCCATTTTAGGGAAGTTCGGACAAGATCACTTTCCACTCCACTGCGGCACATCCACGAATTGTGTCGTGCAATTACCGTGTCGGCGAGCAAACAACAGTCCCTTTGTTCGCCAGTGGTTTTCTTCTGCCGCCGCACTGAGTCACACCGGTTCAACAAAACGCGGCTTTTTCTACCGAGTCTGACTGACACCCGCGCCCCGGTCGCCAGACGTTGAAACGTCCGAACGTTTTATCCCCGGTTTCGCGACAATGCATTAACATTCTTCTATTCAGCCGTTTTCGCGTCCATATCGGAGGAGCTTTGACTCCGTGTCCCATCCCCCGATCCCTTTCTTCATGCACCGGTGCTGTTACTCGCTGGAAATACTCGGCTGAATCACCATCGGTGGCAACGGACTCTCTCTCGCTCTCTCCCAAGTCCTTACCAATTTTTATTTTCCTCGTTCGATCTCGGAGCTGGACGTCGGAACGAATACCGACTCGGCACCGGCGTCGTTTCGTTAATCACGCGGTCGTTACTCATCGTTTTTAATTTCCAGCCGCTTTCACGCTGGCCATCCACCCACCCAGTGTGTCCAGCCGCGTACGTGGTACGTTCTTTCTTCAACCCGTCTCGCTCGAACGTGTTCCGCCAGCGAAATGAATCGATCATTGAACCGGTCACGGTGTGTTTTTCGTTCCGAGCCGATTATTCATTCCCGAACAGTATTCCCGCGCCGTTGTTGCATCACACGTCGTTCCTAGAACACCTGGTCGGCACATCTTATCGGGAGATCTTATCGAAATCGTACACGTTTAAATTTAAACCGCGGTAGATTAACCCGTTCGTTTCGCGATCGCCACGCGAATAAATCAGAGCCTCGTATATCCCCGAGGTTTGCCCGCGAGTGTTGGATTGAAGTGCCGGCAGCAGCAGCGGCGGAATCTTTTCTAACACAAAGCGCCGCGCTCGCTTATTAAATATCAGATCTTTTCTTGATTTCCAGCTGGCAATAAATCGCAATCCTCCCGCCGCGGTGACCGGAGTAACGACGAAACGAAACGACACGGCTAGGATGTAAACGCCGCGCGTACGGGGAGAGCAGCCGCGAGCGTGAAATAGACGCGCGTGCACGTATAATTACGCTGGCGTACACCTACGTCGCGTGGACATCGTGTAACGATCCGTTAATAACGTTACCGTTAACCACGCATTAGTGGTCACCGCAGCTATTTGCATATCGGATCGGTAATTTCCATGTGACGTCGCCGCCACGGAGAAACGGGAGAGAGAGAGAGAGAGAGAAAGAGAGAAAGAGAGGAGTGACGCGTGAAACGTGTACCAGTTTGTCTGTAACACACAGTGGCTTGCAAAGTTATTTGAAAACTTACTGCGTAGAAAACTTTTGCTTGTTGCCTCGGAATTTGAAATTTCATTAGCGCCCGTAACGGGACACGGTTCTCGTCGTTACGTCGACGAAATATCAGACTAATCTGCGGGGAGGGGGGATTGTTGTAAAAATTTATTACATTGAAAGTGTATCGATGCATTTATTTTTCAGCAGTTTGAAATACAACACAAAATGTATACATAATATTATACAGTGCAAACTGTAACGCAAAATATGAAATATAATATTATATATAGAAAATGTACGTGTGATATAATACAATATATAATGCAGTGCAAAATGTCATACAAAATGTAAAATATCTGTACGTATAAGAAATATATGTAATGCATAATATACAGTATAACACAATAAATAATGCAGGGCAAAGTGTAATATATAATGTAAAATATATATAATACATAATATACAATATAATACAATATATAATACATTGCAAAATTTAATATATATAAAATATATATATATAATAAAAATATAAAAAATATATATATACAATATAAAATATATATAATACATAAATAGTGCAGAGCAAAATATATATATATAAAATATATTCAACACATAACATACAAACTTTGACGAAGCTCAGTCTCTTCGATCGCGTTCATAAAATGTCTCGAGTGATATACGTACGTACAAATGTTGGGATGCTTTTGCGTGTAACCGTGGGTGAAACACGCGTGGTCCGTCTAGTTAAATACCCCTTGCTGCGGCATCTACATGCACCATTACGAAGAACCCGGTGTGTACCGATGATTTATCCAGCGCGGTTGAATCGAAACCGTCCTCTCGAACCGAAATGGATGTACACGTACTGTACACGTAGGTTAGGTGCGCGTTCATCAGTCGCGGTGGCGTGAATTTAAAATGCGCAGATCAGCCTGACCGATAACTGAAATAACAGTACGTTCTTCCAGTAACTATCAATTACGTTCTTGCTATATGGGATGCTGCTGTGGGAACGTTCGAGGCACAGACATTCGTATATAATACGAGTTTCTTCTTCCTTTTCTCTCCTTTCGTTTTTTTTCCTTTTTTTTTTTTTATTATACTTTCTTGCGTATAAAACAGCGACATCTATCCTCGAGAGGTTTGCGGTATTTCGAGGTACTGCCCTAGGTGAAAGAATAATTTTCAGATCAACGAGTAGAATCTTCTTTGATAAAAGTTTTGGAGAGGTTTTATTTTTTTGAAGGGACAAGCAAACTCTTATTACTGTCTCTGACGGTTTCGTGGAAATAGAGTCCGAGCGCCATCTCGATCTCTCTAATCAGTTCGGCATCTAAATTGAAACGAAGGATCGGGAAAGATGGAATCCCCCGTTACTCTTTCGCGGATTCGTATAAATGGAGTGTAAACTCGGAGCAATTCCAAGGTACGTGATGATCCCGATAACGCGATCTTAAAATTCCCTGGCCGCGCTCCAACGTGTCCAGAATCGACTGTGAAACGAAGTAACACCGGAATGAACGCGAGGCGGATGCACGCGTGTGTCGGCGACAATGGCGGGAACAAGAAGAAGAAGAAGAAGAAGAAGAAGAAGAAGAAGGGTACACGCGTGTATGTGCACGCTCCCTCCTCCGGTTCTTCCGAGCGTTCGGCTTTTCCAGGCGCAGGCTGTGCAGGAATGCGCGCACGTACAACTACGCACTTCCGTTGATAAAAATACACGGAGGTATAACGTGTCTCTCGGTACACGCGCGGCCATCGTGTCGCTTCGTTTCGCTTGCGGGTACACCATCACGGTTGGAACGGGAGCAAGCAAAGGAACAGAGAGAACAAATTATGAACTGGAAAAAAGAGACGAAGAAAAAAGTCGAAGAAAACAGGAGGGGAGATGTTGGAGAGACAGAGACAGAGAACCAGTGGAAAGAGAAAGAGAAAGAGGAAGAGACAGAGAAAGAAAGAAGAAACGAAAGAGAGGAGCACGTTATACGCACACGCAGCACAATAATATACCGGCGATAATTTGCTGGCCGCATGTGCACGACTGCTGTGTGGCTGTGCGACATTAAGCGTAATGCGAGTTGCACCGTGTGCATAGACGCCGCATTAACGAAAAACGAGAATAGGAAGGCTTATTAGAAGCGGTAGAGAGCACGTTTACGAGCGACGAGCGGCGCGCCGACGACCACGTTGACGACGTCAACGACAGCGACGAGCCCCGCGCGTGGAAATTAAATACGCGCGTGAGAAGACACACACACACACACACACACACATCGGCGAGGACGATGACGATGTGCGCGCGCTCGCGTCCAGCTTTTCGTTCCCTCCGCGTTCGCCTGCCTTTCAGTGTGTGCATTCCGCGTTCCCGCAAATTGACACGAGCACCAACCGTGCGTATATATTTAGATGTGCCGGTTGGTCGGTGGGAGGCAAGATATTTTAAAATATGAAGACACTCGTCGGAAGATGCAACGTGATGCGCGGGGACTGGAGATAAAGTTCTATCGATGTCGTGACGAAAGGAGAGCAAACATCTCCGAAAAAGTCGACCAACGTCGAACGACGACTCACACGCGCGAATTGGAAACTGGAAGAAATTGGAAATTACTTCTCTCGGAATCAATTTTCCATGGAGATGCAAATCGTTCGTTTTCTTCCGGGGCGTGGGGGTGGGGGTGGGGAGGGGGAGGTGAATTTTTGAAGAAACGCTTTCGCGATGCAGTTTCGAAAGATTGATACCTCGACTTGTTATTAAGAATTTTCTTCGTTGGAGTCGAGAGTTGACGAAAAAAAGTTGCTGGTAGGCTCGTTTAGGGACGTAAAGGCGGCAAGAGGGTGGCGAAGTTTGATCGATACCCTCCGACTCTACCCCCGGCGTTGCCTCGCCGATTTGACTTGTTAACGCGCGAGGAAAGCTTGAAACATGCGTCAGTAAAACATCAACTACCTAGATAAGCAGATAACGAGGCGTTGTGTGCACTCGTGGAATCGTTTGCACGCGTGTACGTTCACGTCCGTACGAATACACGAGAGTTGTATACGTGGCGGCTCTGCAACACAGCGAGAATCACTGGCGATGGGAGGGTGGGAGGGAGAGGGGGATGTGTTTCGCGAAGCCATGACGGCTGCGCGTTCACTGCATAACCGGATCAGAAACCATGCAATCGTATCTACTTTTCTACTTACGCTTTAGTTGGGGTGCTTCGCCTACATGCGATCACGATGCAGCCGCGACGCACGATTACGAGAATTCTCTCTCCCTCTTCTTCTCCTTTCCTTCTTCTTCTTCTTCTTCTTCTTCTTCTTCTTCTTTTTAGTTTCTCAAACGCCCAACGACACGACCTCTCGCCACCTTTTTTCCTTCGTCCCGCGACCGGGCATCTTACTTCCAATCTTACCTTTCTGAACGACATGTACACGCAGGAGAAATAATCTCGTTTTAATTAGTTAACGTGATGATCATGCTTCGTAAATATTAACGTATACGCTTGCTAATCAGTCGACGAGCTAATGAGTCTGCAAACAATGGGACCTCCACTTTGTAAGAACATTTTCGATCGATGGTTTGAAGGTTGATCGAATGGAGAAAGGAACTTGGTAGCAACTTCCAACGAGAAGGAGAATTTTCCCACAATTCGTGAAATGATCGAGCGATACTTGCACTTTCAGGCACAGGCCGTGCACCCGTTAACCGGTAAACGTTTATCGAATTCGATCTCGAGCGCAGGTGACGCAAATGAAAACGATTTCACGAGCGAGCGCGAGACGTCAGGGAGTCTCGGGGCAGATATAAATTTTCGCGGCGGATCGTTAAGGGGGAGAGATCGGGGAGCGTTGATCGCGAGAGGCAGCGTCACGACGAGAAGGAGGAGGAATTTAATGATACCCGGCCGCCCGGTAGTATAATAATTCCTCTCATTTTTCCGCGTTAATTCTCATCAACCGACGTTTTCTACAGTTTCGCGTAGAACAGCACGCTACCGCGAGATACCGCGAAACGTGGGAAACCTCTCGCCCGGTTTATTACGACGCTTTTGCAGTCACGCTCGCCGCGGTCAAAGAAATTTTCCTCGGATAGGTTTCAGCACGACTACTCTACTTTGTGTTCCCCTTGGTCTCTCGTCTATCGCCTCGGTCGCCATAATTTTCTATCCACCTGTGTGCGCGCGCGAGCGATCACGCCGGAATCCAGAGCGTCCGCTTTCTAAAAACCTGTGAGCGAGTGATGCAGGAGCGCGGAGGATCGTTTAAACCGATCGATTAAAGCGGCGGAACGAAAGAGAAACGAGATGAAAAGGAAACAGAAATAAAGTCGGTGGCCGATGGAAATCACGTGCGCGTTTAGCCGATTACCTTCGATAATTGATTAATGGAAATAAAGGAGAACGTACGCATGGGACACGATCGAAGGTGAACTGGAAGGAATAAACGGCCAGGCCGCTAGGAATGTGCGGCATAATGTAAGCGCAATTACACACGTGGTTTCTTCGTTTCTTTTTCCTTTTCTTTTCTTTTCTTTCCTTTTCTTTTTTTTTCGTTCTTTTTTATAGATCGCGAGCGCCGATACATCGGGCGTATCGGAGCGGACTTGATGCGTTTTTAACGAGAATAAAATGGTTGGTAGCGAGATGGCGATAATAATTAATCGTTCGGTTATCTGGAATTTTATACGACACTGTGTCTTCGGCTTTTCGAACTCGTCCCGAGTCGCCTTTAATGAAAGAAAGGGGCGGCAGGCGGGGCGGGAGCTCGTCCGTAATTACTTCTTCGGCTTCTTCTTTCACCATTTATTCCAACTCTCGGCTATTGGATTTCTAATTTTCTTCCCGGCCGGGAGAAACGACGCGACGTATCGACGTGCCGTGTACGAAATAGCGAGACTTTTCGTCGAATGAACCGGTTGCTCACGGATGGTCTTTGGACCACTGGCGAAAAGCAAAGAGCTCTCGTCGCTCTCTGAAAGCCATCGATCGCTCTTCGTGCGAAAGAGTCCGCGGATGGAACATCGGAATATTGTATTTTCACGACGGTTCTTTAATTGCGACTCGTTAAACAGAAGCGAATCGAACGACGTTGCAAACTCGCGTCTCTAATCATCCAACGACACGCCTGCGAACCGTACGTTCGTTTCTTTTTTTTTTTTTTTTTCTTTCTCTATGCTGGTTGTTGACGGAATGCGTGCGCGAAATATAATTCCGCCGGCTCGAGGTGGCACGTCGCACGCGTATTATTACGTGTCCCGCATCGGCGTGTCTAATTACCTTCGATTCAATTTCGAAATTACGTTACGATGCCGATTAATGCCCGGCGTCTGCATTCCTGCCTTCACGAAAACACGCATTAGGAAAACATTAAAAATGACGGGGGAATCGAATATCGACCGTCACGAAGGAACGATCGATTAGGATCAGTCCTCGGGAGATAAGAGCCAGTTGCTTTCGTTCGTCGTCGAGAAAATGACGCAGCTCGTACGTTACGAGTGCATATTTTTTACGCAAATTTAACTCTTCGAACTACGTACGTCACGCTGGATAACGCAAATTTACCGTGAAATTATTTTACAAGTTGTCACGCTTTCAAAAAATATAACGGCAGTAATAAATAAATAAACGAACGTTGAATTTTACCATGGTGCATTAATTTACATCAAAATAGTTTGCAACAACATTGAAAGCAAATTCAAGGAGTTAATTTCTCTCAACTATCTCGTGGTTGTTGCAATAATATCTACAGGCTGATACGGCTGCATTAAAAAGAAAAAAGAAAAAAAGAAAACAATTTTGCGATTAAGAATTCGCGATTAGCTCGCGATACGAAAACGAAAATACATCCGTCTATCGTGCGCCGGTGGCAAAATGAATTCTTGGCGCTTCGCTCGGCTGCGACGCACGGCGAGCGTCCATACAATTAATTATTGACCCGTTTTAATCGCGTTAGGTCTAATTAGCGGGGGACGGGGAGGGGGGAGGGGGAGAGTCCGTCTCAAAGTTGTTAATTAAATTGGTTAATGCGATAAAGGAGTCCATGGCGGAGTTCTCTCCGTTCCCTTTCTCTCCTCGCCTCTTTCGTTCTCCCCTTTCTGTTCCATCGCCGGAGCTCGTTCCTGCCTTTGTGTAACGCCAGCACGGAACTGCATCGACGAGAGAGAGAGAGAGAGAGAGAGAGAGAGAGATTTTCAACCACGACGATTATTTCAATTATACCGTGCAGTCTCGGGATCGTGAAAATCCCTTCCCCGATAGCGTGTACGTTCACGGTTTTGAAGCGAATAACCGGTGTGAACGCTACTCTCACTTTTGCCAATGTTTGTACCCGTTTGGACACGCTGTGTCCGGTCATCTCATTCAGAAGTTACTGGCGGCTGGGTAATAAGAATTCCCCGATCGAACAGAGATTAGCTAAGCCCGGTGACTCTCGCTCGTACGCGCGTGTTACTTTTATTTCCTGTTGCGGGACGTCGGTTGCGGGTTTTTCTCGAAGTAATTAACAGACCGTTGATCCGCGAGACATTCAAAGTTGTAAAAACGCATCAGGTATCGAAAGTGTCGAGTTCGTTTGCAGTACCTGGCTAGGTGTAGTAACGTTCGATTGCCGAGCCGCGTTCGTAAAAACACAAATTTGTATAAATGTTTGCAGTCTGGTAATTACGAGTCTCCTAGTAATTACTAGCTCATTAGCTAGTAATTACTAACGATTCTCTAGCGATTAACTTAAGCATGCACGGTCATTGGCAAGCTCCTGTTTATGAAAATTGTGTTACGATTGTACCTCCTTTATTCTCGTACGTTCCTATTCTAGCGACGAGTTTGGTCGATTTTTAGTCGGTGCGTTTTAATCCCGAGCTGAGAAGATCCCCGAAAGAGTCGAGAAAAACAATCGAAATTTGACAATTTCGGTGGTTTCTGGCGCTGTTTAAAACTCGCTCGATTTGAAGAGTCGCGGCGGGAACTCGACAACGAGAGAAATCGACAACGGGGCCAGCAGCTGGGTTTCAGAGAGAACCGGTGCGTCAGCCGATCTCCGCTGTTGCTCCTTTCACGCGACGAGAGAAAAGAAAAGAAAGGAGGAGAAAAGAAAAAAGAAAAAAAGAAAAAAGAAAAGGAACGAAGAAAATTCAAGCGGATCGGACAGTGTCGAGTTCCAACCGGTCAACACACGCCGGTCGATGTTACAAAATCTGGAGCGATTATAACTGGCAACGGGTAAATCGATAGTGGCCGACCGGCAATAATAAATATTCTCGCGGCTTCCGCGACAACGTGTGCGCTTTCAGCGTATGCACACTGATTCGAAGCGTATTCGTGTCTCGATAATCGGCGAGAGTCGGCGAGATATTCCGACTGGCGCATAGCTGGCCCATCCTCTCGCGTTCTTGCCGATCCGTCGTTGTATGTATACGTGTGTACATACGTCGGCGGTACGCCTCTGGCCGCACGTCGCGTCGCGGCGCGTCGCCTCGAAATAACCGCGCGTAGCCGCGCGTTACCGTTGGAAAGCGCCGGCGGTCATTAATTATAATTAATATCGGTGTCGATAATGGCGGGCGCAGCGCCGGCTCGTATATTCCTCTGCGACACAGATCGGCGTGAACGCCTCTAACGTGTAAGTGCGCGCTGTATACGCCCGTATGAATTCCCATCTTTCATCGAGGATGATCGTTCCCCGTTATAGAGCGGCTAGTTTGTACGAGTGGTTAATTTGTAGGCTGGCTTGGCCGTTGGCTGGCTAGAGAAAGAGAAAGACAAAAGGGACGAAAGGGGAAAATGGGTTACGCGTTGTAGCGAGAGAAGGAGAGAGAGAGAGAAGGAACAGTAGTTTGGTATAGTTGGTCGGTTGAAGTCGTTAAAAGCTACGCGAAAGGTATCGACGACGTGGATTAAACGTAGCTCGTTATACGTGTCGTGGTTGTAAATCGTCGTTGTAAATCAATTGACCAGGCCTGGCCGGAGCTGAACGACCTGATAAATAGGATTAACTGATTTACATGAACGAGATTCGTCCGACCAGCATCGATCATAATCAACGCTCTCTGGATAGCGCAATCTGGAATTCATTTTCGCTCACTTAACGTAGAAAGACTTTTCAACTTGTCGTTTCTGTTTCTTCTTTTTCTTTTTCTTCTTCCTTTCTTTTTCGTTGTTGTCGTTGTTGTTGTTGTTGTTGTTGTTGTTGTCGTCTCGTTTCCCCACCGTTCGTTCCATCTGTGTAGGCGAATCCATGCCAGCATCCGATCGTGATCCTGAGGGACGTTGCCTCGTCGGACATGGAGTCGTTGCTGCGTTTCATGTACCACGGCGAGGTTCACGTGGGACAGGAGCAGCTGGCCGCTTTCCTCAAGACGGCGCAGATGCTTCAGGTTCGGGGGTTGGCCGACGTGAACAGCGGCGCCGCCACTGCGAAGATTCCGCCGTCCACGTCGTCCGGTGGAAA
The DNA here is from genome assembly GCA_036937485.2 of Tetragonisca angustula. Taxonomy (NCBI): domain Eukaryota; kingdom Metazoa; phylum Arthropoda; class Insecta; order Hymenoptera; family Apidae; genus Tetragonisca; species Tetragonisca angustula. The sequence goes on along the minus strand of JAWNGG020000494.1, from coordinate 25,793 downwards.
CAACGGTAGTGCACCGGTAAGCGGCAACTTTTTCATCCTTCTCTGTGGATGTTAATTTCGAGCGTGAGGAGCTTAATCGAGCGACGATCGATCGGTTCCCACAGGCGACGCCACGCAATCCGTGGCAAGACAATGGCAGGGGAGAGTTGAACGAGGGTGCTCTGAGTCCACCGCCAGAGAAGAGACCAAGAAGCTACAGTCCTCCTTTGGGTAACCACGTGGAACAGAAAACTGACCTACAGGACTCGCTTTTGGGGCAGGCTCTGGAAGGAGGACCCACGATACACACTACACCCACGAACAATGTACAGGTAAGAAGGTCATTTTCCTTGAGTCGACAACTCTTTGACACACTCTCGCGTCACCGATTATTATTGCGTATGCTCTTTCGCGCCACAGAGAATTTTTTCCATTTTGTTTTTATCACTTTAAAAGCGAGTGGAAAGATTGGATGAGAAAAGTGGGATGTTGCGATTTGTTGCAGACACAGTCTACCGGCGAGGACTCGAACTCGATGTCGGAAAACGAGGAGGAGATGTCGAATAACGACAGTATCCTGAATTCGGTGAAAACGGAGCCGAGCGATATCCTAAACGACAATATAGAGCATCATCGTAACTCGTTCCCGACGATCTTGGGATTGCCAGGTAATTTCATCGAAATCAATTCAACTTCGTTCTCTCTCCCCCTCCCCCCTCTCCCACTAACTTTTAATTGGAGAAACGAAAGATAATAGTGGTACAAGTCAGGATCTTAATTTTCGTATCGTTCCTTCTAGTGTTCCTTTCGTGGCTAATTGAATTGTACGCTCGATCGCGTTCGTGAAAAAAATTAAAAAAGTTGCAAAGACCAACGTTCGTTCGAGCGAACACCAGTTGACGAAACGTGCTGCAGTGAACAACCGACTTACGTCACTATGACTCTCGACTGTGACACTCGACGAAGAGAGAATAGAAACGAAAAGATCGAAAAGTCGAATCGATGAACTGACATTGATAATTTCCCGTTCAGCGTTGACGAGTTGCGTGATTGTGATGGTAATCGATAATTACAGGACTGATACCAGGACCATCCGGGATCCACGCGGCGAATCAGGATCCGAACTACGGTAAGTGATCAGAAGCCAACGATTTGATTTTCACGATTTATTACGATTTCGTATAGCCCAAGACTATAGTATCCTCCCGTCGATTCCCTCATGACTCTGGTCTCTCGTTGTTGCGTTGAATGCATGGAACTCTCGTACCTCTCACAACCCTGCATCCCCTTGCCCAACTTTTTTTACCACCCCCCTTTCGAAAAGAAAAGAGAAAAAAGAAAAAAAAACAACGACGTAGTAAGAAAGAACAAACGAAATCATGCGACGAAAGAGAAAGACGTAGAAACATGGCGAATAGCAGCAGCTACGTTATCGCGGAGCTACGTCTCCGACGGATCTTCTTCTTCGAGTTCGTTTGCCGGAATAATATCGATTATCCTCCGCAAAAATGGCCTGCGGTCGTTAGAAGCAGAATTGTTAGGGTTGCCGTGCAGAGCCAAGCTCGGCTCCTTTTAATCTCGAATCCTTTAGAAAGAAAAAAAAAAAAAAAAACAGAAAAAAAAGAACGACCCTTCTTTTCGAGGCCTGCCGAGGCTAATTGGTCGGTCGATCGGTCGAGGCGAGGTACCAATTCAATCGACAGTCAAAACTGTTTATGGAAGTAAAACGAGAGAGGGTGGAGGTACGGAAATGGCAAATGAAGAAGGACAAAGTACAAACGTTCAACAAACAGCAAAATTGATACCTGGCGAGGAAATGTACCCTTTAAAAACAAAACAAAAAAAAAAAAAAAAGTATAATCTACGATTCGATCATAGATATATTCAGGGAACAGTAAAAAAATAAAAAAAAACACACACACACACGCAATTTGGGGAGGGAAACAATGTGACAGGAATGACAAAAAAGAGAGAGAGAGAGAGAGATGAACAAACGAAAGAAAAAAGAAAAGAGAAAGGGCTGTGGGAGGGCAAAAAAAGAAAAGAGATTGAATAGTGTTTAAGGAATCGTACGAGGTTGGCTGAGGACTGACATTGGCTGGTGGTTCCAGGGCGATGGCAGCCCTCTGGAGGAGACGGTTCAAGCTCGAGTTCCGGTTGGTTGCCGGGTACGTCCTCCACGAGGAACGACCACACGACCGGGTCTGGAACTTACCAGAGCGGAGTGCACAACTCGAAAGGTCAGGATCTGTCGTCTCTGCTCCAGCAGCATCATCATCACCATCACCTCCACGCCACCAGCCAAGCGTCGCAGCAACACGCCCTAAATGCCTTGAACTCGCTCAACTCCCTGAACAGCTTGAATACCGAGCAGCTGACGATGATGCATCAGAAGCTGCAGAACAACCTGCAAACGTTGCAGCAACAGCAACAGACCGCCACCGCGAAAAACGAGCTGAATCTGATGCTGCAGTCGTGCGCCAAGGAGAAGATCCAAGAGAGCATGGCCTTGTTCCATCAGCAGACCCATCGACGGTTTCATCAGCAACCGCACGTTCATCAGACCGACAACGCGAGCCAATCCGGCAAGCCCAAGTGTCCAGAGTGCGGCAAGATCTACTCGAACAATTCGAACCTCAAGCAGCACATCGTCAACGTGCACACCGTTCAGACCGAGTACGTCTCCTGTCACGTGTGCAGCAAGCAATTCAAGACGAAACAATACCTCCAGATACACCTTCTGTCGATGCACGGTATCCGCAAACGGAAGAGCTACCCGTTGTATCAGATGCAGACGCAGATACAACAGACGCAGCAGCAACAACAGCAGCAACAGCAGCAGCAGCAACAGTCGTCGGGCGGTCAAGCGTCCGGCGGTCAACAGTCGCAGCAGCAATATCCGGTGCCGGAAAGATGGTCGAACGAGGACAAACAGTGATCGGAACGCGTGTCTCGCGTATCGTTGATCGATCAAAGACTTGACGAGACACGCGCGTTCCCTTCGATGGACGATGTTCAGGGGTGAAAGGAGACAGGGTCGACCAGAGTGGAGATGCTGGCAATCTGTACAGTGTTGACCCTGTGTTGAGAGAGAACGCTTTGAGAGTATTTTTTAGAGTAAGACAACTATGACCTCGCAATAATACCCTCGTACAAGTAGGTGTACATACATTACGCGACTGTGAAACCGCGTGAAACGCATATGAAAATGTAAGTGTTGGTTCTGCGCGCGGTTCTACGTCTAGTAGATAGTTCATTCTTTCTTTTTGTCCGTCTCTCTTTCTTTTTCCTTCTTTTAATCTCTCAGTTTCGCACGTTCATTTCCACCGACGGTTAGAATAAAAGGACGAAGGTGGCGATAGGCAGGGGGTGGGCAGGGGTGGGAGGAGGGGGGGGAGGAGGAGGGCGAAAGTGGGTGCTGATACGAGGATTGGCCGACCTATTTTCGTATTGTACCGCAGTGCGCAGCCAATCCTTCGTGGCAGCGATAAGTAAACCCCCGCGATTGGCCGGCAGAGACTTCTTGAAATTCTCGCCGGAATTCTTATCGGCATAAATAGCGGCGGCGGTGGAACGAAAGAAGGATGCGTCAGCCCCGTTTCGCGGAAAATAGAGTCATTCACGGGGAGAAACGTCGATAGGGCCTGTATTTACCCCTTTCATGGATTCACGTGGTCTTCAAGCCGGGGGAGAACCGGGGCGAATGGGAATTTCTAAAGAAATAGCTGAACCAGCGAAAATAACCTTTTCTAATGGAACCGAATCTTATCGTGAATATTTCCCTTTCTTTCTACCGTCTCTCCTTCTCCCACCGTCTCTTCTTACCTTCTCTCTCTCTCTCTCTCTCCCTTTTGAAACGGATCAAATTATCCCCTCTCCTTCTCTCGCCCGTCCCCGATAAACTCTTCCATCTGCGTCAAAGTGCAATTAGATTGACCGAATTACGGCGGTGTATTTTTATAGGAAAGGGCGGGAAAAGGGAAAGGAGAAAGAAAGCGGGGCGACTTATTTCCGACGTCAAAGGTGGCGTTTCGAAGCGACCGAGAGAGCGCCGAATTTAGGACGCGATATTCGTTTGTCTTTTAATGTATCTTTGTACAAATGTGCTTTTAAAATATTGACACGCGTGGCTAAAACCGGCAGCCAGAAATGCAGCGCCCGGTGTTTCCATTTGCTTCACCGTCGCTTTCTCATCTTCACGCGTCACATTTCGCTCTGCAGTCGCATGTAAATGCCTGTCGGACCGCGTGTTGCACCTCTCTGCGACCGTCTCTCTCTCTCTCTCTCTCTCTTTCTTTCTCGGTGTGTGCATTTTCAGGCACACGAGCGAAACGAGGCTCGGCACCACATTTACACACACACACACACACACACACACACACACACACACACGTCGAATGCCCGCGCACATTTAGGCACACGGAATTACGAGGCAGAAAGAGATAGACTGGCTTGTATTGATCTCGAGGATTCAACAAACAGCACCTAGTGCCTCCCGCTCCTTCCTCTCTAACTTTACCTTACTCTTCCACCCTCGACCCTCACCCTATCTCTCGATTCATTCTCCACGTATTCCGTAGGATTCAACTTGTCTCTTGGATAGAGTTTGATGAGCTCCACCCCTCCGCCTCTCTTTTCCGAACGATAGTTTCTCAGCTAGCTAGTTAGCAGACGTTCGCTTCTGTTCTCCCACCCTCTTGCTTTTCATTTTTATTTTTCACGCGAACCTTTGGATCTAGGACGACGATTTTTCAAATTCGTTCAGCCAAATCGCATTTCCACCGTTCGATCGCCAACAATAAGATTCGAGATTATGCAGGTGATGGTGGTGTACTTTGGTATTGTCAAAGCGAGCCAAACGTGCGATCATCAGCCGTGATCTATACCGTTTGCGGGTCGAACGGTTAACAGCGTGAGCGCGTTGTCAGCGTCGAGCCATTGGATCGGAGTTTTTTTTCTGAAGGGTCGAAGGGAAGAAAGTTGCACGGGACACGCGATACTCCGGGTCTAGTGAGCCTAGGCCACGCGATCCTGGCGCACGATCGGCCTATCATCCCCGTTGCGAACCCCTGGCAAAACAAACCCTGCCGGCTTATCCAATTCCACGGCATTTCCACGAATCTCTTCCATCTCCTGTCTGTGCTACCCAACCCTAACGCTCGTAGTTCCGACGTAAATGGAGGAGGAGACTCCACATTTGTTCCAGCCACCCCTTTCTCTCTCTCTCTCTCTCTCTCTCTCTCTCTCTCTCTCTCTCTGTCTAACCCTTCGTCTCCCACTCTTCGTTTTTGCTCGTGCTTTCTCCGTTTTTACCTTTAACCCGCAATTCCATCCAACCGGTCGGTCGATTCGTCTTGTTCTTATTTCTTCGAGTGAAACTGCGTCACCCTTTGGGAGCCAGCGAGCTCTGAAAGCATTCGCCGCTTTCGTTTCCAGCCAACGTACCGAGGAAATGGTTCTACTTCCTGCTGTCGCCGAGGATGACGTCGCTTTATTTTTTTCGAAAATAGGATTTGTCGAGCAGTCGCGGTGAACGTCAGACGAAATCCGATTAACGGGAAATTTAGTCAGTCGAAATTTAGGGAAATTTGGCCCTAGGTCAAGGCTGGTTAAATATCTTGAATTCTTCTTAGAAACGAAATTCTTTTTCTTCTTTTCTTTTTAACACTTCAGAATCCTTGACCTCTTGCGCTGGAATGACGTGCCACGCACGTCGAGAATCTTTTGTCCCAAAATTGCAATATTTCCTCAGTTTTATGTATATTTCAGTATAACTCAGGCAAGACAAATAATAAATCGATATCATACCGACGTGTTCAAAAAGAAAGCGACGGATTATTGTATACGGTTTGGTCACTCGTTATGGTCCGCAATCAGTTGTCAGCGCAAGGAGTTAATTATCATGCAAAAAAAAAAGAAAAATGCTCAAAAAGATTCCTTCCGATTTCTTCGACAATTTCGTCATCGTGAGACGACGAGAATTTCTAGGTAAACTCTGGTGAAATCGACTTTCCATTCTCGCCGTTCTCCGCAGATTAGAGTCATCTATCACCCGGATTCGATCCGGATAGCCTAGCCGTCTGTTACGAACCTGGCTAGATTCTTATCGGCTCGATAAGTTTCCCCTGATAAAACTAGCGTATCTCTTCCATCGTTTGGCCAATCTTCTTTCTCGCCGCATACGTGGCATCTTTCGGCGTAGTTGGGTGTGAGACTTGAACTGGAAGAACAACAACAACAACGACAAAGAGGGAAACTATAAGGCTGAGAAAGTATAAAAGCGAGATCGCGTGATTAAACGTGGAAAACGAGCGGGAAATGTTCGCCGATTGTATCGCGCGTGTCACGTAATCGAGAAGACCGAGTGAACGAGTAACTTTTACCCCCTTTTAATTCCGCACAGTTGTGCGTCACTTTCTTTTTTTTTCTTACTTCTTCTGCGTTCAACGCGGAATACTGATTCCTCTTTCTCTCTCTCTCTCTCTCTCTCTCTCTCTCTCTCTCTCTCTCTTTCTCTGTTGGCCGAGAACTAAGGCTGGCATTAAAAGTTCCGTAAAAGAAGAAGAAGTCGAGCAAATAACACGCGATCGTATGATCGATTGCGCTCGCTGGGAAAAGTGTAATCTGCCTTGGAAAGTGGTTGAAGGAAAAAGGGAAGGGGGCGAGAGAAAACGGAGAGAGAGAGAGAGAGAGAGAGAGAGAGACAAAGAGAAGAAGAAGAAGAAGAAGAAGAACAGGAAATGAGATGAGATATAAGGATATTGTGGCCCACTTTGGCCACCACGATCAGATACATCGAGGCTGTGGGGTTGGCGAAGGAAAGATGGCTGCTGGTGGAGGGCTGGTCGGATCGGTAGAAGAATAAAAATGGGATTTCGTGCGATAAGCGACACGTACACCACCCAACCCGGACGAGTTCGAACGTTTGCTGGCCGGGATTCGTTTCTCCTTTTGCGTATTTTTTGGTCTTTGCCACTCTCCCCCGTTCTTTTTCTCCTCATTTTTTTTTTTTATTATTCCCTCTTACCTACAAGAGGTCCACCTTATCCCGATTTCCCGCCGGTCCTTCTGCCTTCTTGTCTCCTTAATGTTCTGGAATCCCCTTTCTCCTCGCTGTCACCCTCGTGGTGTCCACGTGTTGTCGGGACGTGCGCAAAGAAAGGGGATGGATCGACCGGCGGCCCATCCTATATTGCGTCGTCTGGACAAATGACAATTGCAATTCCCTTTTGGAATACCATCGCATCAGTCCCCTGTCCGGACGTTAAATCGTCGGATCGTTGCCTCTGTCTCTACGTCTTTCAATTTTGCTAACTCACGGGCGAGGACATTAGACAGATTAGAAGTACAAAAGTATCAAAGAGCGGAATTAGAGGAAAAATTTCAAGGGGCGAAATGAAATTGGATGAAATCGAAGAAAAAGGGAGGGTCGCGAATATACAGGTTTTAACTTAACTAACGCGTTTAGATGTTTGACGATGCTTAGCGGTTAACCATTCGAGGTCGACTAATTTTCGACACGTGTTTCCGTGAACAGTCGTCAACGGAATTGACGGAAGGCTCCATTAACGCGAACGGTAGCAAGAGCCGCGTACGACGAGTGATATTCGTTCGACTTTTTCACGAGTTGCGTGTCACAGGCGTCGATCACCCGAAAATTACGAAAGTTTGGCGCGCCATCAAGAAAACAAAGAGAGGAACGGGAAGTGCGCGCGTGTGTCACATTTGGTGCCTTTTGCCATTCTACTCGTGCGCGAGATATAAAGGATATCGCTTTTATTTCCAATTTGTCGATTCCTTTAACTTTAAGAGCGAATAAAGTTAAAGGGGAGGGCGGCAGGCTAAAGCTCCTTTGGATCCCAAGAAGACTTCGTAACGCGACACGCTCCTGCTAATTACAGAAACTAAATCCTCCCACTTTTACGCCAAACGGCGTAATTGAATCTCTCTCTAATTAGCAACGACGGCAGTTTTTTCTCTGTCTCTCTCATTCGAAAGGATTTCTTCTTCTCGATGCCGCGCGGACGCGATATATTTTCGAAACGCTCTATCCGAGTTGTCCAATTTCAGAGCGCATAGACAGACAGATCTGTGTGTGCAGGCATCGCGGCGAACACCAGGCTTATTCCGCCTGGAGCGTATCGATTGTTCCGCGTCGAACGTAGAGGAACGATGAGAATGAGATTGGGTTTCACGGTTGCAGCAACGACCGGACGGGGGTGGTGGTGCAGCACACTTTAGCAGGAAGATTGATTAAGCTGCCGCAGCCACCGCCGCCCACGCGAGGTATATTAAAGACGTGACCCGACATAAAGGGAACCCCCTTCGTCTTCAGCTACCATCCGTCTCTTTCGCTCGCTTCATCCACCCTTATCTTCCCTCTGACCACATTGATTTTCCCCGCTGAAGTTTCTCTGTCTCCCACGTTGCCTCCTTCCTTTCTCCTTCTCCTTCCCTTTCTCTCTTTTTCCGTCTCGTTCCTCCTTACGCTCGGTTTCTTCTACCTTCTTCACTCAGTAATTTTCTCTTCGCCGCAGATTCTCTCTCTCTCTCTCTCTCTCTCTCTCTCTCTCTCGAAAGAGTACAAACAAGCACGGATGGAAGAAACGCTCCTCCTCGCCCGTGTTCTCTCCTCCTCGTCGTTGTTATCGTCTCGAGGCTCTGCGGTCCTCTATCTATCGTGCTGCTGGGACTGTTTACTTTGGCCTTAAGCTCGGGATAGCACTCGCATCGAAGGAGAGAAGGAGAGACGCTCGGTGGGAGTTCGCCGGTTGGCCGAAAGCTTTGCAAGTTTGATTGAATTCCAACGAGTGGCCGAGCGGTATCAGGAAATGGACAAGTTGCCTCGAGATCTGTTTCACCTTGCCACACTCTCTCCTCTTCTTTTCCTCGTCGTCGTCTTCTTCCCCACTCCTTCTCTCCTTTTTCCCTCGCTCGCCAAACACTCGCTCTGCCGTCTGCTGGAAAGCTTTTAGCCTTTCCTATTCGAGTTTCGAGTTCGGAGTGCCGGCGCGGGGTTATTTTCGGTTCTCACGTTCGCGTAGGAGGGATTAGAGAGGACGCGAGAGATTACAGAGTTTCGTTATTGCCGGCGCTAAATGTTCGTTGCCGCCGTAGTTTCTGAATTAAACGCCGGGGCCGAGTAGTACGCGCGCGTCGGAGCTTTTATTAAAAGCTCGCCCGTGCGCGCGCGCGCTCGTCGCTTCAATTTTAAAACCGTCCCGCGGACGCGGCTGTATTTGAAATTAAAATAAGGCTTGAAATTAAAACGGCGAAGACAGAAGGACAAGGAGGAGGAGGAGGTGGAGGAGGAGGAGGAGGAGGAGGAGAAGATGGCGGATGGCGAACAACAGGGTACTGACACTTTCCCCTGTCGGCGATATTTATTCCCGAACGATCCTTTTGTTCCAACAGGCGTGAACCGTCCGTTTCGAACTTCTATTTCTTTCTCTTTTCTCTTTTTTTTTTTTCTTTTTTTGCGTCTGCTCTCGTAAACCCTCGCGTAAATTGCATTTTTCATAAACGCATCTCTCATTAGGGTTCGTTTGCCGACCTTCGTTCTCGACGAATTTTCGACGCTCCGCGTGAATCTCGGTGAACCCAAGGTCCCTTCGCTTCTTTCCGGAGCAACTCTCCTCATCAATTTTACCGAAGGTAACACCCCCGACGGTGTTCCATCTCGTTCGTTTGCGCTTCGCCATATCGTCAGCTAAACGGTCCGGGCTTTTGTGCGCCCTGGAATATCCGTTTCCCTTCGAATTCCCGCTGGGAGGGCTTTTCCAACAGGCATTTTATACGCTCCCGTACGTACAGACGGTCAGTCGGATTTTCCACCGATGTTAATCAGCCGGTGGAGAATCCGTCCGTTTCCCCGGTGATTTACGGCCGTACGTCGATCACCGACGATTGATCCTCGAGGGTCGTGATTACGCGCCGCTGCGTTGTCTTATCCCTTTCGATCGGAGACTTTCGGGTCTCCTTCCAGGAGAAAAAGGAGGCACGTAGTCCTCCTCTTTGTTCGAATTGGTCTGCTAGTCGAACGGAGAGGAGACGACGCAACAAATGTCCTTTAAAAATACGAGGAGAAACGGGAACAGCGGGAGAACGGCCGCGCGTTTCAGGCGAAATCGGTTGAGCGACGCGCAAAAGCCATCGGACGTTTTCATGAACGAGGAGGAGGAAGAGGAGGAGGAGGAGGAGGAGGCGAGGGACGAGTTGCGTGAAGGCGAGAGACGGTTACGGGGGCAGCAGCAGACCGGCGTTGGGGGAGAAGCGGGTGAAGTGAGAGACAGAGCGGTGAGAGGAAGAGTGAGAGAGGAAGGGAGCTAAAGAGAGAGAAAGAGAGAGTACAAGTGTGTATGTGTGGGTGAGAAAGAGAGAGAGGAAGACAGAAAGAAAAGAGAGGTAGGAAGAGAGAGAGAGAGAGAGAGAGAGAGAGGGAGAACGAGTTAGAGAGAATGAGAGAGGCCGCGCTTTCCCCGAGGGTCCTGGGATCGATCCCTGTGCAATTTCCCGCACATGTCCGCATTGATCTGCCCTCACTTGCCCCCGGCGCCCACCCTTGCCACACTGAACCACCGCCACCCCCACTGACGCCGTCACTGACGCCGCTGCCGCCACCGCCACCGCCACCGCCAACCACCCTTAGCTTCTTCGGCATCACTACGATCGTTCAAACACGCCGTCTCTCACGCCGTTTCACTGTCCAAAGTCGTTCCGACTGCTCCTCCGACCATCGCCGTGGATTTTCAACCCCTTGTACAATTTTCCCTTTGCAGCGGCGTGCCTCGGAGACGGCGAAAGTGAGAAAGAAAGGGCTCTCGTCGACACGCGCGTCGCACGCGATGTACCTCGAGGCGTACACGATTTTTCAATTTGAGGGAAAAAAAGGGAAAGGAGCGAGAGATAGAGATAGAGAGAGAGAGAGAGGCGGATGAGATTGAAGAGGAGGGAGGTGTATGGTGTGTTGGGTCTCGTGATTGGCAGGTTCTTCCGTTCTCCCAGAGGGTTGTACGTCTCTCTCGTCGAACGTGTACCGCTTTGAAATGTGTCTGCATCCTCGCGACGCGACGAGGGTTAATTAAAAGAGAGTGACGAAAATGAGGAATTATCGTCTGATTCCGATGTTTCTCGACGCGGATACGAGCGGACGAGCGAAAGGACAAAAGTTACTCGACTCTCGGCGCTCTCCTTTGTCTCGTTTCTTTTTCGTCTTTCTCTCTGTTCATCGCGCTCTCTTCCAGATGTCTGTCCTTCTTCTCTCGCTCTTTCTTTCGCGAAGTTTCACGAGAAGTCTCGTAAAAACTTGGCGCCCGACGAGGGGCGTCGCGGCGGAAGTGGATGCGCGCACGAGGGCCGCGAGTTCGTAGGCAACAACCGTGGGCCACCTAAATTAAACTTTTCTCTCCCGGCTTCTCTCTCGGGCCGCCGTCCTTCTTCACCTCCTCGGCCCCGTGCCTCCATACATCAGCCTGTCATAAACGTAAGCCGTGCCAAGCCTCGGTCGATGTAACCGATCGTTAAAGAAACTTCGCTACCGGAAACCAGGTGTACCTTCCGACGGGAATAACCGTTCCGGAGGAACTTGACGCGCGGCACACGGCACGGATAAAGAGCGCGGTTATTGATCGCTACGAAATTGCTCGACTTGCCGAGGAAACGCTAAACTGGGCCTATTGAGAAGCAGGAGAAGCTTTGCGCCAACTTTCCCGTCGATTTCACTCGAATTGCGACGCGACAAGACGAGAAAGAACGGACCAGGAATTTTAACATCGAGAAAGAATTCCTTCTGATCTTGCGACAATCAAGGAACGAAAATATCTTCGTGAATGATGTTGTAGAAATACCTTCTCTCAAAGTACATAAATTTTTAACAGAGAGGAGACTGTTTGAGAGATCGGTTGAAATGCAAACGGATCGTTGGAAAATATTTGACGAATAGAGAAGCAGCGTGTTGTACGATAAAAAAAGATTCTTTCTTCAAAACGGACAATTATCACACCGGAAGGAAACATAGACTGTGGCTGTGTGAATATTTTCGTAAGATCGTTCTGAGAAAATTCTCTCTTCAAAATATATTTGGAATTCCCTCCGATGGAAGAAGAACGTGGATCGTTTCAGAAAAGTTTGTGGCTGATCAAAGTGGTTCAATGGATCCCCACATCGGAGCAAAGAGCATCTCCATGAAAAATTCCAGGTTAGGCGAGTAGGACGGATCGAGAGGCAAACGGATCCTCCGCGAAACGACGGCTACAGCGATCTTCTTCTTCCCTTGATTAGTTCCCCGGGGAGTCAACGAAGAGATCCGACACGATCGAACAGATCCAAAGTCCTGTTTGCGTCACAGAGCCGACTAGTTTTGAGATATTCGTCGATACGTACATACAGAGAAGAGAAAGATACGCAGGTGATGCGAGTCGTGATCCTCCGCGTTCCCAAGGCGGTCTCGTTGCGAAAGAGGAGACGGACGGCGGGCAACTTCACCGAAAAGCCGAAGACATCGATCTTCGACTTCCTTTTAGCCAATCAGCGTACCGACTGCCTCTCGAGAAGCGGCTGTGCTCGTTAATGCAGCGCAATTCGTCAGAGCGACGCCGCTAATGGACTGGCGCAATCATCCCAACCTCGGCTGTTCGAGCTCCTTCCTCGTCAACACCGTTTCCTTCCTTCCTTCCGTCTTTTCTACCCTGTCTGCTCCCGTCCCAATTTCTGCATTCACTTCACAACTCTGTCGCTTCCTGTTTCCTTCTTTCCCTTGTTTTCGTTCTTCTCCTCTCCCCCTCCCCCCGCTTCCGCCGCTCTCCCACTCTACCACTCTGCCTCCTACGTCGGACTTCTAACCTCTCTTCGTTGCTTTTCAGTCACTCCCAACTCACCATCTGGCTCTGTTTTCAAAGTGGAACGTTGCGCGCTCTTGCTCGTTCTGCTTGCTATATTTTTCTTTCTTTCTGTCGATGATTTCCGTTTCTATTCGCGACTCTTTTGGTTTCTTGGTGTTGTCTATCCGGAATTCTATGGGTATTCGTAGCAACTGAACCGTACGTAGGATATACAGGGTGGTGTTACATTCTGATGTATCGAGAGATATTTGCGCGACGTCGAGGAATCGCGACTCTCTCTCTTCGTTTCTGGACTTTGTCGTCTACTTTTGGAAACATCTTGCAGTAACTGGCCATCGCGTGTCTACGTTTCACGGAGCATTTTCGTGGTCCGCCTGTCGTAAGACCATCCCAGGTTCCTTCCCACTCTGGTGCTTTCTCTTCCGGCTCGGCGTTTCCTCTCCACCCCACACCCCCATCCCTCGTCGTTCTCGACGTTCTATCACTCTCTTCCGACCGATCGGCTCGGAGGCCCGTCGTAATCAAGCGCGCACGTACACCTCCCACTCTAATCGATCGAACCCGCCGGTACAATTACTCAGCCGACTGTCTTACGTGATTCCACACGGGCGTGGAAAAAGTTTCCTTTTCGTTGTTTCGTTCGACCTTTGCTCGAGCCATACCCAGCTCTTTTACGATCGTTTGCTGCGGTCGAACAAAATTCTCTGCATCTAGCGATTCATGTCGCGACTACAGCAAATGAGAAGCAAGTTTTTACGAAAGGAAAAACTAAATAAATAAATGTAAATATGTAGTTAGATTTTCAAAATTGTTTCTCTCGGAAGCTCGATGTGTTTTCCTTTTTTCTTTTTTCTCCCTCGTAAAAAAATCGCTCGGCTCTACCGCAAGCTGTTAGGTACGTCGTGCGAGTCGCGACGAAACGGAAAAATTTGGAGAGTTGGGGCATTTTACCGCTTGCTCTCGCGGGCGGATGACAACCGGTGTTCCAGAAAGGATTCGAGGCTGGAACGCGCGGCGTGACCTTAATTCCGCGCGGAACGCGGCGGCTCAGTCGATACGTAAATCATCGTTGAATACACGAATGTCGCGTATTTCTAACAGAAATGGCCCCGTGCCCCGTGAATCAGAAGCTGCGCGCCAAATTCTCCGTACGTGGCGGTAGCCGCGGATCGCTTTTCATCCCCAGCAGCACCAAGAGGCTCCTTGCACATCCCAGTGATTGGAATTCGAAAGACAGAAATCAATCCTTGCATTCCTGTTCACAGCGCGAATAGAATCGTAAATTAAAGGAGATTGCAGCGATAGAAGCGGCGAAACGTATCGAACGATCCGTTATGTGTCTCGAAATAATATATTCGACGCGGTTGGGGTGGGTACGAACGGAGGGGTGGCAGCACGCTTGTGGAAGACGATTTCGAAGGCGGATACCTGTCACGCCGTGCCTGCACATCCTTCCTCCCCCCTTTTACGTAATGAGACGTGCACGAAAGTGGGAGAGGCCTTTTGCTTAGAGATTCGTAGGAAAGATAGTCGTAACGAGGCGTAGAGGGTGGATCAATACGAGGGTTCTTACGTAGTTCTCTCTCTCTCTCTTTTTATCTCTCTCTCTTTCCGACTGTCTCCTTCCTTTCTCTTCTCGTACTCGTCCTTTCTCCGCTAACGACTCCACCCTGTTCTCTGTTCTCGCTTATCTCGTTCTTACATCTGAAACCCCCTTTTGTCTTGAGTTCTTCTCTGTTTTTGTTTCTCTTTTCTTTGTCTTTTCATTCGTTTCTCTCTCTCTCTCTCTCTCTCTCTCTCTCTCTCTCTCTCTGTGGCATCGAAAGCTTGAGACGCACGAGGACGAAGATGGCGACGTTGGGGGTTGGAGGATAACACTTGCGTTTCTCTTCTATCTTCTACCATCTAAGTGTCTGTCGGAGGAAGCGCGAGCAGAAGAGCACATTCGGTGACCGTTCGCCGCGGCTGTCGCCGGCTTCGGTTCACGACGAGCGTCTCGCCTAATTAGAGAATGGTGGGGGAAGGAAAGGAAAAACGACGGACGGGGAAGACGGCTCCGGTTTCGATTAACGGGGGCTGTGAAATACAGTGGAAAGTCTCAAGGGGGATGGCTGGGAAGAAGCCGGCGGTGCGCGCAGATAGACCCGGTCTCTACCGCGCGAGTCCCGCCAGTTCTGCGCGCGTGGCTTTCTTTCGGCCACGAGTCCGAATGTACAGTTAACCCGTTAGACGAGATCAACGTTGACAGCTACAACATCATCGACATCAACAACAACAACAACAACAACTACAACAACACACCAAACATCCTACAACCGGGCATGCCCTGAGAGTACGAGAGTAGCCTGCGTGCGTGTGTGTCCAGGTATGAGAGCGCGTGTGCATGAAGTGCAGCCTGTGTGCACGTGACATGGAGAGAGAGAGCGAGAGAGAGAGAGAGAGAGAGAGAGAGAGAAAGAAAGAGAAAGGGAAAGAGAGGAAGAAGATAGATCGATCGGGTACGATAGCGTGTTGTGGCCCGAGGGTGCGGAGCACGATCGAGAGAGAAAGTGAGAAAACGTTGGAGAGAGTAAGAGAGAGAGAGAGAGTGAGAGAGAGAGTAAGAAAAAGGAAAGGAACTCGTGTGAGAGGCTGGTCACATGCGTGGGCGTGTGTCGGTGGAGAGACAGAGAGAGAGAGAGAGAGAGAGAGAGAGAGAGAGGCTTAATACGTGTATACGAGAGAAGGAGCAACTGCGTGCGTCAAGAAGAGCGAGAAGGCGAAGAGTAAATGTAGCTAGACGCGCGCTTATGAGAAGAACGAACGAAACGACCAAGAGAAATAAATCCTGAATGTAAAAGTTAGACAGAGAGACAGTGAGTGAGAGAAAGAGTGAGTAAGAGAGAGAGAGAGAGAGAAACAAAAGAGAGAGAAAGGCGACAGAATCAACTGACGGGCACGTCCTGGTTGTAGGATCGGTGATGCCGAAGAGGGAGGAAGCCGCGATGGCGGCGGTGGCTGCGGCCGCCAGCGAAACTACGCAAGCCGTGGAGAATTTCGCGAGACTCTACACGGCACTGCGCCACGACGACGCTAGGCCTCTCTGCCGTTACTGCGGCAGAAGCTACTCGTCGCCGAGCAACCTCCGGCAGCACGTGAAAAATGTCCACTCGAATTGGCCGCCGCCGGAGACGTGGCCGCAGTGCAACGTGTGCGGCAAACGGTGCAAGACCAAGCACTACCTGATCAATCATCAGCTTCAGGCCCACGGGATACATCAACGGCCCAGTTTGAACAATCCTAATCAGCAGCAGCATCAGTCGTCCTCTTCGTCCTCCTCGTTGCCATGAGTACGGTCCTCTTCGTCTGCCGTCCCCTTCTCGTTGAACACCATCCACAAAAAACGGTCCGCGACCAGATGAAGTCGGGGGTCGTTTCTCCACGACGCTCGTCGATACAGCACGGCTGTGATTGCGTCGCGGAAACCAGTCGAGATCCTCGGCCGGATTGTTCGCGTGTTCGCGCGAGGGGTAGTGGCCATCGCGTCTGCGATTGAAATCGCACGAGGTCGCGTCGATTTTCCTCGAATTGTCGTGGCGTTATTTTTACGAAGGGGAGGGGAACGGGTTCGAGGGAATCGGGTTATGCCCTGGTTTGTATTTATACGCGCGGAACGAGGCAGGTTAAAATGGTTTGAACGCGGTGACGTTCGAGGTGCGGCCGCCTGTATCGGCGAGGTTACATTCAGATTCCTATTTTCTACGAAGTTCAAAACGGGGACGGCTGACGAAGCGATCGGAGAATCCCCGGCGAAAGACGAGAAACTTTAGCGTAGCGTAATAATCGTTCCAATCGATCGCGAGTGTCGTTACTCGCAGTTAGAAAAGACACGGGCACGGACCTGGTCCGAGCCAAATGCCTGTTCGGTAGTAAGACGTCCGGCGAGATGTCTCGAGAAAGGACAAACGCGAGACGAATCTGTCGATTCCTCGCGAGAAAAGGGGTATTTTCTAAGTTTACACGTAATGAAATGAACGCTTACACACCTCCGCCACCTTCGAGCCAAAATCCGCGTGTATGGTTTCACAGCCTATGAACTACAATATATACTACAATATCATGTTCAGCCACCCTACGCATACTACACATACACACACACACACACACACACACACACACACACACACACACACACACACACAGAGAGAGAGAATCGAACGGTAATAATCTGGCACGTGAGATTCTGCCGGGACACGTTCAAGCATCTCTGCCGTTAGTATTCGATTTACGCGATGATTGCGCGAATTCCGTGCAGTCCTCCGTCTGCCAATTGTGCGCGATATCGAGTAGAGAGAGAGAGAGAGAAAGAGAGAGAGAGAGAGAGAGAGAGAGAGAGACAGAGCAATTAGCAATCTGCCAGATATATCAGTAACCGGTAACTATTTGCGGGAGATGTAACCTCTCTAGATATTCTGCTTGAATCAATGGGGGGGGGGGGGTTATGCGGGTGGGACGACGCAGAGGTCTACAGAGGCGAAATTCGGTGGGAGTTCGAGTCGGCAACGGAACGTGTGTTCGCGCGCGCTTTGGTACTCTCTGTTTTTATCAAGGGTTGGGTTTGAGTTTATGGTGGTGGTGGCTGGTGGTAACGTTGGTGTGGTGGTGGTTGCAGATCACGGGCTCGATGAGGCAGAGGGCGCGGCTTACCACCACCACCACAGCCATCACCAGCAACATCATCGGCATCGTCATCATCATCCACTATCCGTTCCTCCTCCTCACCATCATCATCATCAGGCGCTACAGGAAGACGACCAGCAGCAGCAGCAGCAGCAGCAACAACAGCAACAACAACAACAGCAGCAAGACCAGTCGACGACCACCGCCTCCACCACCAACACCACCACGACCAAGTACCAACGAAGCCCGGCGGACTACAGGCAGCAAAAGATGATACGCGATCATCATCAGCAGCACGGTTACAGGTGTCCCCTTTGTTGTAGGACGTTGCAGGATATCAGCACGATGAGGGCTCACTTGGAGCATCACTATCCGCGCGACTCCCCCACCTGTCCCGTTGCCTCTTGCGCGAAAACCTTCTCTCACCCTAACAGCGTTAGAAACCACATGCGCTTGAAACATCCGGTGCAGTGGGATCAGATAAAGACGCTGCGATGGACTTACGTCTGATAAAGAGGCAACGGGGACGGACTCCGGGTACCTCTCCGAGTTACCTAGCAATCGCGTAGCCGTTCTCTTTTCGTTCGACGCGCGTGTTCGGTCTTTTTCTTTTTTCTTCTTCTTCTCATTTTCGCTGATTTTTTCTCTCTCTTCTTGTTCCTTCCTCTCTTTCTCGTTTCTCGAGCGTCGCTTCCGCTTTTTCTAGTTCGTGTTCCGGTATCGAAATTCGAATATCCTTGACCGCCGCCGTCTTTTCGTTTCCTTTGCTCCGCCGTTTCGTCGATCGGCACACACGCGCGCGCGCGCACATACACACACGTGCATATCCGTTTTCTAGACAACCGGTGCGGAGGGTGCGTCTCAACGAAAAGGTTTCTCGCGTGCCAGAGTCTATAAACGCGTTCGAAACGGGTTTGTACGGAACGATATTACGAGCTGGTTGAATGTAAGTATAATACCATCGGTACGACGCGGCAGAGAGGGGTGGAGGAGGGGAGGAGGGTTGAGAACGATTTCGGGGCGAGTTACATCTTGGGATTCGCTTAGGATCGGCCCTGTTTAGTGCTTTATTCTCGAAACGTCGCACAAAACACCCGCCTCTCTTCCTGACAAATTAATGCCCATTGAGAAGCGCACACTTTGTATATATTTCGGGAAATTATTATTATTACTATTATTATTATTATTATTATTATTATTATTATTATTATTATTATTATTATAACATAAAAAGAGATGAAAAGAAAAGGAATATATTATATATATATATATAAATATATAAATATAGAGAGAGTATATATATATATATATAAAGAGTAAATCTATATATATATATAGAAAGAGAGAATGAGAGAGAGAGAGAGAGAGTTGATTTTGTATAAAAAGGAAAAGAAGAATGTACGAAACAGTATTTCTAGTAGAGCCTGATTATTAAAGAAGTAAAAAGGAAAAACAGAAAAAAAAATGGTTAAAAAACCGTAGTCACATCAATAGAGATCGTGTATTAATAAGGTCAACGTTCATTGTAAGACTACGATGTTGACGACGATATGATAAACGATTAGGTTAACGTATCGTAAACAAGAGAAAACAATGTTCCTCTAAAGCTGAGTAAGCCAGCCTTACGTTAACGAGCGTAGTTTTTAAGAAAGAGCGTGGGACGCGTGTCTGGGAGAGTTCTTTAGATACGAGCGGAAACGGTTAGTCAAGTTCACGAGGGTGACGCGGCCGAAGAACGAAACGAAGCGAGAATCAGAGAAAAGAGAGAAGAATGTTCGAGCGTGGTTGAATGCGTATCGAGACTAGTTCTTTTTTTGCGATGCTTCCGTAATCGTTATCCGAAGAAACGCGCCGCAATACGAATATTAATTATATTTACACATAAACACACAAACACACACACACTCACACACGCACACGCACACGTAGAGAAATATAGAAATATATGAACATAAATAGATTAAACGACAGATACGTCGCGTCAGAGAATGTTGAGAGAATTCGATCGACCAGCACACGACGAACAGTCGATTCGAGAACAGCGCCTAGCCTTATTTTTCTACAATCTTCTGTTTTTTCGTCAGTATTTCCTACGTAAAAGAACATTTCCCCTCCCGGGCAGGTTAAGTTTCTTCGACTCACCGATGTACGATAGTTACTAGAGAATACGCTGCGAATAAAATTACGAGGAAAATCTATATATATATATATATATATATATGTATGTATGTATATATATATATATATAAATACATAGATATAAATATATTATATATTCGCGTGCACGAGTTGTTGGTTGCGCAAGTGTAGAAAACGAAACGAAGAATATACCTATCCACGGCGCATACGATGACCACGGCTAGTCTTGAACACGTTCTCGTTGAAATTTCTTGTTTCATTTCTCGGTAAGCTGCACGACGCCCCCGAACGTTGATCTTGATCGTTGATTTAACAAGTTTCAAAACTCGATGCGAGAAACTGCTTTCACAAGCGACAGCTCGTGCCACGGACAATGTATAGAGCATCATACGCACTATTTTAGCAGATACTAGCGTACGTAGTACGTAAGATTATACATAAGACACACGAAATGAAGTATATACTATTTAAGTAATGCTTTGTACAATAAAAGGTATTCAAAGAAGCTGACTCGTCAATCTTCGTTCCAACGGGTCCACCTCTCTTAAGGTTTTAACCGAGCCACGATTCTACGACGAGTTCTACAACGGAACAACGTTTCTTTCTTCTTCAGTTCTCTCTGTCTTTCGTTCTCCGTCGATTTGACATTTCTTTTTACATTTCTTTCTTTCTGTTTCTTACCACGCCACGGTTCAATCGTGCGTGGTTCGCAAGTTCCTCGACAGAAAGAACGAAAAAGGAAAAGGAAAAAAGAAAACAAAAGCTCGCGCGAAAGACGACTTTTCACCCCCGAGGAAACTCGCCTTCATCAGCCTTTTGTTTGTCTTCTTTTTTCAGTCCGCCGTACACCGTTGGACATGATGCGGGTCCGCGCCACGGATCCACGGCCCTGCCCGAAGTGTGGCAAGATCTATCGATCTGCCCACACGTTGCGCACCCACCTGGAAGACAAGCACACGATCTGTCCTGGTTACCGTTGCGTGCTCTGCGGCACCGTGGCCAAGTCCAGAAACTCTCTTCACTCGCACATGTCTCGGCAGCATCGTGGGATCAGCACCAAGGACCTGCCGGTACTGCCGATGCCGAGCCCGTTCGACCCTGAACTGGCCTCGCGTCTCCTGGCGAAGGCGGGCGTCAAGGTGAGTCCCGCGGAGTTGCGTGCACGCGCCAGTCCGACGGGGCCGAGGAGAGGCGACATGAGGCTGGAGATACCACGTGGTGGCGCGCCATCCGAGGCTGGCAGCAGCATCTGCGGTGGAGACGACCCGGAGGACTTAACTCTGCCACTGAGCCTCAGGTACGGGTCACCGACGCCCAACAACAACACCGTCATCACGAAAGTGAGCGGCTGCGGCGGCAGCAGCAGCAACAACAGCAGCAGCAGCACCAAGAATTCCACGGCGACGGCGATAGCGGTCAAGTCGATGGACACGATGCACGGTAGCCGCGAGCCGAACACGGCGCCCCTCCACCCGCCCGGACACCTTCATCCGGGCCACCACAACGCGAGCGCTACGGGATCGGCGATCCTCGACACGTATCTGCAGTTCATCGCGGAGAATTCCGGATTGGCGACGATGGGGCTGAGCCCCGAGCAAGCTGCCGCGGTAGCGGCTGCACACGCGGCCAAGATGGCACAAATGACCACGATGGATAAGCTGGGCGGTCGCGGGATCGAAGATTATCCGATGATCGGCCGGGACGAGGGTCGAGGGCCCGGTGTACTGCACGAGGATCGACAGGAGCTGCAAGACAGGCACGTTGGACTGTTGGAGGAGGGCGAGTCGTCCGGCGGCGAAGACGACGACTTCAGCGAGAACGACGAGCCAGAGATCGTTAAAGCCGAATAGCCGGCGGCGCGTGCTCGCTCGTTAGGATCTGTTGGAAGTGCCAGAGTTGGTGACACGTTCATGCGTTTCGCGAGAGAGAGAGACAGAGAGAGAGAGGGAAAGAGAGAGTGGTGTGTGTCTTCGGATCCGATCTCGGATTCCGTCACCCGCTCTCCTTTCGTTCGCAGTCAAATCCATCCACTACCTCAGTAGAGACTTTACCCCTTGTTTCCTTTTCGTTGCGGGAGATAGAATTCTTTTGTGTTTTTTTCTTTTTTTTTTTTTTTTTTTGTCTGTCCAAAGAAAGGAGAAGAAAGGAGATGGGAAAATGAAGTCATTGCCATTGATGGTTCGTACATGTACGCACGTATGTACGTACGCATGTAAGGGCCGATTTCTGGATCGGAAAATGAATTCCTCCTTCGCTGCAGACCGAGAAGCAAACGAAGCTTTACGTTGCCTGCATACAACACACGTACACTCTTCTCACACACACACACACACGTGTATATGCGCGTTATATACAGTTTTTTACCCCGTTATAAAATATTCCATCTGTCTACCTCAGTGAACACGATAAACGATAAGTGATAGGACAGACCAAGATGAATCTCACGAACGATGAAGTTGAAGAGAAAAACAAAGAGAAAGAGCGAAAGAGAGAGAGAGAGAGAGAGAGAGAGAGAAGAAACAATACCTGGTGAGACGATCGGAGACACAAAGAGGTCTATCGCCGTTGCTATTCACGATTTCAATCGCCTTACGATGAACGATCGAACGAAAGGGCTATAAGAAATAGCGCGATGGATACGTCGGTCAGAGTTTTAACGACTGCGTTTCTATAGAATCGAAGTCGATCGTCACAGGCAAGAAGTATGGAGTGCGTGCGAAATGAGAAGCCTGGCGACAGCCAGGGAATCTGTTTTGATTCTTTTTTTATTTTCGAAAAATTTAAGATACAAGAGAGAGAGAGAGAGAGAGAGAGAGAGAGAGAGAGAGAGAGAGAGAGAGAGAGAAGGAGGAACGGTGACCGTCGCGTGCACGCGACTCCCGAGAAGATATTATTATTATTATTATTATATTATATTATATTATATTATATTATATTATTATTATTATATATAAATGTTGAGGAAAAATATATATTAGATTTATAGAGAAGTTAGTGTACCGCGACGCGTGCGTACGTACACGGATGCACGCGTGAAGAAAGAAATAATAATAATAATAATATTAATAATAATAATGATTAAAAAGAAAAAGAGAGAGAGAGAGAGAGAGCATTACAGAAATGAGTAGAGTGGATGCGTGTAGCGCTAGGGTTAGCACCCCCTGTATTTTTTAGAGGCGTTGACTTTTCCGTACGCTCACAGACGTATACACGCTTTGCATACATTGAACAACACTCTCACTACATTTTACCATTTTTTTGATGTATTGTTCATAAGCGTACACTGACACACATGCGTATACGTAATACGTACACGATATCGTGACGCGTTGGCGCGCGAATCGAAAAGATTACGCGCCGATCGAGAGTCGTCTTAGAAGCGCGACCATCATCACGATTGTTAATTGTCTACTCGTTTTATCGTAGGGAATGTAAAATAGAACGGGGCTGGGTAACTAATCTACGTGTCGATTGGCGAATGAGATGTCTTAATGTTGCTTAGCTTTCCATTGACAGTCGAGGGAGGAGCGCAATTGTTAGGGGAACGCGTAAACAGCGATCAGGATTAGAATATTAAACTTCGAGGCAGGCGAAGAACGAGATTCTCCCTGTTCGGTGCACGAGACGACGCGTTCCACTTGCTTTTTTTTTTTTTTTAATTTTTTTTTTGGCATTGAAATTAATCCAGGTAGCGCACGAACTAGGGAAAAAGGCGAAAGAAGAGAATCCTTAACAGTCGAGAGCAAACGGTCCCTTCTTGTCGTTCCTTTCGTCGTCCGAGGCTCTCCGCCCCCTTTTTCGTTCTTTTATTCGATCGAATCCTTCAATCAATCGAGCTGGAAACAGAAAATCCATCCTTTAGGGCTTGCCATGACCTTCATAGTACTTAAGTTCTTCTTTTTCGGCTTGGATGATCTTCTTGTCTCCTTTCTTCGAGAGGAACGACACGATTCCTTTACTCGCGAACGAGATCTTTTCATAGACGATTAGTTGCTCGTGTATTTTCATTTTTTTTCTTTTTCTTTTTCTTTTCTTCTTTTCTCCCCCAAAAGAGGAATAACGACAGAGAGAGAGAGAGAGAGAGAGAGAGAGAGAGAGAGAGAGAGAAGAGAAAGAAAAGATAGAAGAATTTGCGTGACGCAAAAGAAACGACGGAGTCACGAGCGGAACGAGAATCACGAACCACCTTTTTTTTCACTTTCGTGTTGCTCTTCCTGTCAGCATTCCTCCAAGTCTGTTTCCGCATTCTTGAATGTGTCGTTAGTTCTGACTCATCTCGATTGAACTGTTTTCCCCCTCTCGACGCGCGTTATTTATAAATCGGTCAATATTTCTTTCTTTCCAAAGATTTTTCATCTCGCGGTGAGGTATATATATATATATATATATATATATATATATATATATATATATTTTGTTTTTAATATCACTGTACTTTCGTTGCGAATTTACTACCCGTAAATTTTACAAACGTGATTCTCGTTCGCCGAATGACAATTAGAGTAAAAAGAAAAGGATGGAGAAGATACAGCTTCGAGTTCTACAGCCTCGAAGAGTAATGTCAAAATGGTTCCTACTAATTGAATACATACACGAGCTACTTTAATTTACGGTATACCTAAAGATACATATAAATATATATATATATATATATATATATGTATATATATAAATATATATATATACATATATATATATATTTACACATACATATGTATAATAAGGTACTCCTAGAAGAAAGAGAAACTTAGCAATACGTAGTGGCGCATCGCGATTTGAGCGTATCGATTTCTTTACTATAATAACTGTTGTCTTGTCTTTTCTTATCTCTTTTTCGTTCCGGCTATATTTTTTTTTCCTTTTTTTCTTTGCGCGAAGAATGATAGCGAGCAAACGAGAGAATCGATTGTGGCTGAACGATTTATCCAGGAACTCTTTCTTTCACAGGTGTTTAACACCTATTTTCTTTTTTTTTTTTTTTCTTTTTACCTTTTGCCTAGGTTTAGTAGGTTGTACACAATACTCGAAGTATACTAACCTTTCCTTAGCATGTAAGATCATTTTATCGATGAAACACAGGGACTTTCTCAGTGACTTTTCTAGGCCACTGGCTATACAAACGTGCATTTACGTTCACGAACGTAAACTGTGTGTCTCTGCGTATGACGATACGTCCGTAAAGAAAAAGAAAAAAAAAAAAAAGCGACAACGTTACGTAGGTTCAAGAAATCAAAAAAAAAAAAAAAAAAAAAAAAAGAGAAAAAAGAAAAAAAATAGAAATAAAAGGGAGATAGAAATAATAAAAAAAATTCATCGGCGATCGACGCGTGGATCGTGCGCGAGACACGAGCAAACCCTTTGACGAGCAGCGTCGACTCTCACCGCTTCCGGTGCAAACTCTCGAGAATCATTTATTATTTAGAGACGTCAGGTACAAAACGAAGCTAGATACAATTTTTATTCGAGACAATAATTGACACGAACGCGCCGATAGAGAATTATCAGGACGCGAGATTTGAAACGAGACTCGGTGGGAGTTCGACGCTGGGATTCTCGGATTTTTTAAACTTTATAACTGTGTGTGTGTATATATATATATATATATATATATATATACACAGAGAGAAAGGAAGAAAAAAAGTATTTGTATACGATACGGGAAATACTTGTATACGAAGCACGAGCGAAGAGGCCACGGAAATCATAACTTTTCGTTCACGGTGATTTCTAACGTTATGGCTGCTCGGAACGTGCTGTTTTTTAATGCTTGTTATGGACGGTGAGATTTTTAATCGCTCGTTTCCCGCCCGACGAGTCCACGCTGTCGACCCGCGCGCCGCGAATTTAGGGAAGCGTCCTAGATAGAGATGTTTCTGACCGAGGGAGAGAACGCGTGGCAACGGTCGATCGCGAATCCAGGTCTAATCGGTACAAAGAAACCACTTCTTGCCTTGCAGAAAAGCTCTCTATAAATATTCAGACGCGATCGTATCGAGAGACACAAGGGTTGAATACGAGGCGGGAGATTTGGGAAAATGAAAGAGACAAAACGTAGACCAGGAGCAAATTCATAGAAATTCTACGCAGAGTACAAATTGAATTCGCGGTGTTTTATCGGGGAGAATGGTTTTAAAGAGGAAGAGAACGCTGGGACGCTGGAAAAATACGACTAGAGAG
>JAWNGG020000493.1:0-41722 GCA_036937485.2 Tetragonisca angustula | reverse complement strand
ATATATTATTTTAATATATATATATATATTTATATTTATAATACATAATTATCGTATCGTAATATATATATATATTAAAGATAAAGATCATTTATATATAAAAGTTTTAAGTATAAATTTAATCCATAACCGTACAACATTAGTATCATATATTTAAACAGTAGCTATATATCCAATTTGTAAAATATATACTATGGTCAATAAATTAATCTGTAGTTATACGTATAAATATATTATTTTAATATATATATATTTATATTTATAATATATATAATTATCGTATCATAATATATATATTAAAGATAAAGTATTAGATCATTTATATATAAAAGTATAAATTTAATCCATAACCGTACAACATTAGTACTATATGTTTAAACAGTAGCTATGCAATTTGTAAAATATATACTATGGTCAATAAATTAATCTCTAGTTATACGTATAAATATATTATTTTAATATATATATATTTATATTATAATATATATAATTATCGTATCATAATATATATATTAAAGATAAAGTATTAGATCATTTATATATAAAAGTATAAATTTAATCCATAACCGTACAACATTAGTACTATATATTTAAACAGTAGCTATGCAATTTGTAAAATATATACTATGGTCAATAAATTAATCTCTAATTATACGTATAAATATATTATTTTAATATATATATATTTATATTTATAATATATATAATTATCGTATCATAATATATATATTAAAGATAAAGTATTAGATCATTTATATATAAAAGTATAAATTTAATCCATAACCGTACACATTAGTACTATATATTTAAACAGTAGCTATGCAATTTGTAAAATATATACTATGGTCAATAAATTAATCTCTAGTTATACGTATAAATATATTATTTTAATATATATATATTTATATTTATAATATATATAATTATCGTATCATAATATATATATTAAAGATAAAGTATTAGATCATTTATATATAAAAGTATAAATTTAATCCATAACCGTACAACATTAGTACTATATGTTTAAACAGTAGCTATGCAATTTGTAAAATATATACTATGGTCAATAAATTAATCTCTAGTTATACGTATAAATATATTATTTTAATATATATATATATATTTATATTTATAATATATATAATTATCGTATCATAATATATATATTAAAGATAAAGTATTAGATCATTTATATATAAAAGTATAAATTTAATCCATAACCGTACAACATTAGTACTATATATTTAAACAGTAGCTATGCAATTTGTAAAATATATACTATGGTCAATAAATTAATCTCTAGTTATACGTATAAATATATTATTTTAATATATATATATATATATACACACACATATATGAAACGTGTCCTTCCACCCTGTATATATTTCAGATAACTCGATTAATCTGAATCATACCTCGTGGACATTTTGGTCGTGTCAAGCTTCGCCCAACGAACCAAAAAGAACAAGAAGAGTAAGACGCACGTTACACGTCTCACTCGTTCGAGCGTGACACTTTCAGAGAACCGTCGATCCGCCATCGCCCGTTTTTCCCCGCGTATCTTCGTCGTCGGGGTATCGTTAATACACGGGCCTCGTAGGCGTGTAAACACGCGGCACGGTATAAAAGCGCGTGTAAATGATTTATCTTGATCCTCACCCACGCTTTTAACTCCCCGATCTCCCAGAATTATCCCGCGCCTATGCACGTTTCCCCTGTGCTTCTTTTATTCTCACTTGGTTCTCTCGTTCCTCTATCCTCCCCCTCCCCCTCTTTTATCTTCGTTCGCGCGCATTACTCTTCTGGGGGCTGCGCCATTGTACGCACGGAACACGAGCTATCAGATAAGCAGAGGGATTCCTCTCGCGCGCGACAACAACACGCGAAAATTAAACCACCTGATTGTCCCCCCCCCCTTTTTCAATTCGCTCGTTTGCTCTTCTTAAATCACGCTGCCTCGTAAATTGCTTTCAATTGTCTTCGCGACGCGCGCGAGACCGACCACACCGGCATTTCGGTCATCTAGCCATTCGTTCCTTTGAGAATAATAAACTTGCTTAATGATAAACTTGCTTTCGGTCTGAATTTTGTCATCAGGCAGTTTTATTAGGTAAGCAAACGAGCGGGGGTTTTTCCCTCGAATTTTTTTTTTGAGACAAAACTGGGATCGGTTCTTTGCCGCGAAAGACACAGAATACAGTGAAGTTGGTAACGGATCAAACTGATCAGAATGAATATGAAAAAGTTTCGTGTTATTTGTTTAGAAAAAACCACACGGACTTATTGGTCAAATATAGTTAAGGTATTCAATTATATAGTTAGGTGCTCAACTATGTAGTAACTATATAGTTACTATGTAAGGTACTTAACTATATTTAAGGTACTAAACTTTATATAGTTGAGGAGGTTAGAATCCTCCTCAATAAGTAGGTTAGAATCCTGCTTAACCTCTTGCGCTGGAACGACGTGCCACGCACGTCGTGAATCGTTTGTTCCAAAATTGTAATATTTTCTCAGTTTTAAGTGTATTTAAGCAAACCAACTAATAAATTTATTACTTCTCGATAATTTCTATCCGACGAGTTCAAAAAGAAAGCGTAAACGACTTCAAAAGAATATTGTATACGGCTTGGTCACTCGTTACGGTCCGCAATCAGTTTGTCAGCGCGAGTAGTTAAAATATAATTTTGTTCAGTTTAATAGAATCTAATGTGATTTTGTAAAGAAAGACAAAGCAAATGATAAATTTGTTACTTGTCAATAATTTCTATCCAGTGACATCGTACCGACGAGTTCAAAAAGAAAGCGCGCGAATTATTGTATACGGTTTGGTCGCTCGTTACGGTCCGCAATCAGTTTGTCAGCGCGAGTAGTTAAAATATAATTTTGTTCAGTTTAATAGAATCTAATGTGATTTTGTAAAGAAAGACAAAGCAAATGATAAATTTGTTACTTGTCAATAATTTCTATCCAGTGACATCGTACCGACGAGTTCAAAAAGAAAGCGCGCGAATTATTGTATACGGTTTGGTCGCTCGTTACGGTCCGCAATCAGTTTGTCAGCGCGAGTGGTTAAAATATAATTTTGTTCAGTTTAATAGAATCTAATGTGATTTTGTAAAGAAAGACAAAGCAAATGATAAATTTGTTACTTGTCAATAATTTCTATCCAGTGACATCGTACCGACGAGTTCAAAAAGAAAGCGCGCGAATTATTGTATACGGTTTGGTCGCTCGTTACGGTCCGCAATCAGTTTGTCAGCGCGAGTGGTTAAAATATAATTTTGTTCAGTTTAATAGAATCTAATGTGATTTTGTAAAGAAAGACAAAGCAAATGATAAATTTGTTACTTGTCAATAATTTCTATCCAGTGACATCGTACCGACGAGTTCAAAAAGAAAGCGCGCGAATTATTGTATACGGTTTGGTCGCTCGTTACGGTCCGCAATCAGTTTGTCAGCGCGAGTGGTTAAAATATAATTTTGTTCAGTTTAATAGAATCTAATGTGATTTTGTAAAGAAAGACAAAGCAAATGATAAATTTGTTACTTGTCAATAATTTCTATCCAGTGACATCGTACCGACGAGTTCAAAAAGAAAGCGCGCGAATTATTGTATACGGTTTGGTCGCTCGTTACGGTCCGCAATCAGTTTGTCAGCGCGAGTAGTTAAAATATAATTTTGTTCAGTTTAATAGAATCTAATATAATTTTGTAAAGAAAGACAAAGCAAATGATAAATTTATTACTTATCAATAATTTCTATCCAGTGACGTCGTACCGACGAGTTCAAAAAGAAAGCGTAAACGACTTCAAAAGAATATTGTATACAGTTTGGTCACTCGTTACGGTCCGCAATCAGTTTGCCAGCGCAAGTGGTTAATAAGGATCCTCGATTAGAAATCGATGAATTTCTTCATCTATCGCCGTACTGTGTCTCCTGTAGCAAGAAAGTAATGGAAAGTAATGGGACGATGGCCCAGTTTCTTTTTTTGCAATTTTGGCATAAATGTACAAGGTACCTTGGTGAGACTTGGCAGCGGCCAAGGCTGACCAGGTCGGACGCACCGGCAGACTTTTCTCGCTGCGTTTGGCCTTAATACCGGGAGAGGTGGCGAGGCCAAAGACCTTGCCATTGAATTCGGCTGTAATCGAAGTTGACGTCACCGAATACCCTTTACGGCTGGGTAAGAAGCAACGACGTAAGTGACTTTCACGAATATCGTCGGCGACACGTTGCTGCGGCGAGCGCCTTACGCGCGGCCAAGTCGACCGATGACTGAACACTTCACGTCCTCTCTCTCTCTCTTTCTCTCTCACGCGGCTGTCGACGATTACGTTCGCGCGTTCCCCTTTCCCTGAAGGAGAAGATGTCAGCTTCGGCGGACCATGAAGCGAACTCGTCCGCTTCGATGGCCAGACCGACCGAAGCCAGGCACATCGACTCGACTCGAGGTGTACAACTGACTGATAGTTGGAACAATTCGAAAAGTCTCGCCCCGCATTCGAGAGAGCTGTCTCGCTTTCGAAAGCGAAAATTGTGCCATTTCCTTCTCGAGTACACGTCTGCTGAAGGAAAGTCTGACTCGAGAATCCTGCTTTTTGATCCATCCTTCGGGCTACGAAGCGCGATCGAGAGATCGAGAACGAAAGTATTGGGAAGAAAAATTCGTGTGTCTGCTGGGAAAGGACAGTGAATTTTGGAAGGAAGGTCCACAAGATAGAGAAAAAGTCGAACAAAATAATGGACAATATGTCGCTGACTAAAAATTCTCTTTTTATTTATAAATACACCCAAGAATGTGACATTACTTAATATGGGAGAACCCAGTAGATGGTGAGAGTTGCAGATTGCAACAGACTCATTGTTCGAGAAGCGAAACTTCCTGCCTCTATTGTCACTGTTTCTCTAATTGAATCCTTTCGAAAGTTCTTCAAATTTTTGACAGCTTCGTGGCAGTTTCGAGCAATTTATCACGTGTCTGTTGCAGCAAACGGCGAATCTCGCAGACTTTGTTAAAGACAAAGGGATGATTCAGTTGAAGGGGTGCGCCAGTTTTTTAAGCGTTGCACGGATGTCCCTGCGATGATGCTTTATTGCCGCGCGACAACGCGATTTACAACGGGGCCATTTTCATTGTGACGTGGCATAAACAGTACGATGATATAATGCGCAATATAAAGGGGAGGGGGACATATGTAGGTAACATAAGTCACGGAACAATAGACTTTCTATTTATTCCCTCGCCAGGTACTTTTTGACTCGCCGTGAAATAGCGTGTAACAAGTACGAGCGTGCGATTCAGCGTTTCGCATATCGCACAGTGTCGGCGCAATCAACAAATTTTACGCTCGTTACTCGCGACAGCTTACTTGCGCGCGTCGCACACGACACAATGAAAATTTATGACGCTGGATTGGTAGGGGGATCAGAGGCGCTAATTGGCACAGCGGGGGCCATTTATTTATAAATTTTTTGGAAAAGATATCGCGAGTAAAATCGTATTTATCTCGTATGTTTTTATTTCGAGCTTTCCTTTTGACGCATTGTCCTGCAACAGTTGGGTGCCCATTTTACTGTACTGTGATATTCCTTCTTCGTTGACGCTAGAATTAAATAACATTCGTAGTAAAGGAATTACAACTCTACAGATGACGACATTTTGCGTCAAATTGAATACCGTTGCCTGTTGCGGATGACATGCGCAGTAACCCGCTGTATGAGTGACATGCGCAGTAACCGCCGTGTCTTAACCTCTAAACTCAGTTACACTTAAGATTTTAATGTACGCAAAAGCCCGATATTTATTATTGTAACTTTAAAAAATTTTACAAATATGGCACGAAAAAAGTGGAACATACTCGGAAATAATATTTATGGAGGATGTAGAAACTAACAGTGGCTTTGGTACTAATGGGCGAGGGCCGATATTTTGGGAGAATTAAATAGGAGTATGAGTCACAGGTTATTTTGGACAGTTTTGAAAAAAAGTGGCTGGTTTCAGGTTCTTTTCCAAAGAAGGAAATTTCCCCCCATCTAAATTGCCATCTCAGAATAGTGGCCAAATCGTTATTTCCATTGTCGTAACTGCGTGATAACCCCATAAATTGGCCGAAGAACTAGACGTTTGTTTTTAATACGCTAAAGAATACTCGTGCGGCCAAAATTAACCTACGGACAGTTTTGCCACTCGTACAAATCCCGTCGGCCGTTCAACGTCGATCCACTCGATATGCACAGAGAAATATCACCATCTCCCCCATGCTAATCCTTCGCATTAACGTGACGCAGCCAATCTCACGGTTCGCAGAATACTTTCATCTGTCTGTGTACTCTGTAAACACCGGACCTGGGGCGAAATTTATTCCGTACAACAATTTGTGAATGAATCTCTGAAATAACGTCACTTAAAGGAATTCGAAGCTACGCGGATAATTGGGAGGATAAACTGATGAACTGACTATTTTAACAATGTTTCTTTGATGATTGAAAATGATTGTCTTTGAAGTAACATTCGAAAGATATTCAAGAAAAAAAGAATAATCAAGGAAAATCAAAGTGTAATAAATATAAACATTATACCAGTTTATATTTCTATCGAAATCGAATAACAAATAAAGATTTTGGCTGATGATAAATAATTGATCACCAAGTAACAAATAAATTGTTCAATTGGAAATAAATTAATCTAATCTCGACACAAAATACTTAATAAACACAAATTTTGCAAATGGATGATTTCTGAAGTAACTTTGTTTGAAAATTTTTCCAAACACCCAGATTTACTGTAAACGCAACTACGGCCTGCGAAGCTGTTTGTCGAAATTTTGTTGCTTGTATATAATTCGGAGTTCGCTCGATCGTGAGACATTAAATCGTCGTCGTTGAGAGAAAATCCGATATTGAAATCGAGGGCGACAACGCCTCGTAAAGCCAGAATGGGCGATCGAAAGATCGGCGACAGCAACGCGAGGAGCTTTCTCTTAGCGAAGCTAAAGTCGACTTTGGTCGGCGACGAAACCAAAACGAAGGGAGCGAGCCTAACGACGTCACCTCGCTCGTTCGTCTCTGCGTCTCATAGGCATTTAAATCACCGTGTAAGAAGATTACAATCAGCGATTGTACACGACTGCGGTCGAAAACTCGACACAATGGCCCCGACGACGCGAGGAATCGGTTACCGGCATTTGCAAAATGAACGTGATTACGGCGAGATTAGGGACCACGCCCAGATCTCGAACTATAGCAGAACTTTTGCCTCCCTGATGTAACTTCGTCGAGAGGCGTTTAGGTTATGTTACGTACTCCGCCATGTCGGAATTACTGCATACGATTTGGTCGCTCGTTACGGTCCGCAACGGCCAACGCAACTGGTTAAAAGTTAATATAAACTCTTTATTACTGTTATAAACTATAATAATAAATATATATAAATATATATAAACTATAAATATATAAATATATAAATATATATAAACTATAAATTTATTATTAATTGAAACTAATACAATTTTGTTTTGTTTAATAGAAACTAATGTAATTTTGTAAAAAAAAAAAAGACAACACAAATAATAAATTTCTTTCAAAAAGAAAGCGACCAATTGTTGTATATTGGTTTGGTCGCTCGTTACGGTCCGCAATCAGTTGTCAGCGCAAATGGTTAAAACGCGCGCATGTGTCTATCAGATCCGAGCGTTATTCGAACAAATTTTGTTAGAAATTTTATTAGGCGTGTATTTTTAAACGTTTGAATGATTTCTCGAAAAATGTGCAATTTACTGCATTGAAAAGAATTTTTCTTAGAAATTTTATTTGGGCATGAAATAATGTGTTCTTGAAGATTTAAATGATTTCTCGAAACATGTTTAGTGTAATTCATTCTATTACAAAGTTGCGTCATAAATTCTAACAAAAATTCTTCATTAGGCATAAAACAATGTGTTTTTGAAAGTTTGAAGCTAGAGATTTTATTCACGCATAAAATAACGTGTATTTAAAAATTTAAATGATTCCTCGAAAAACCAGTCTTCATTGTATTGCAAAGCTATATTATATTATAAAGAATTTTTGTTAGAAATTTTATTCAGGCACAGAATAATATATTCTAAAAAATTTATTAATCTCTCGAAAAATCAGTGCAGTGCATTTTATTGTATTATTTTTACTTTAATACTTTCGTGGAAAATTTTAGTCATCGGTAGTTCCTAGCGTTGAAGGAATTTCGAACGTAGTTTGGGGCTAGAATTGAGTTACGAGAAAGATTCATGGATCCTAGATCGTGCGTATACATACGTATTACTTATTATTAAATGTTACGCAACCTTTGCTACTGTCTAGACCATAACCGAGCCAGCGACAATTGAACCGGTGTTTAAAATAGTTGAATGCTTGTCTATCGCGTACACAATCGTAACTCTTGTGCTGCCATTTGTATTGACCAGACGAGGTTATTAAACTGACATGCATGCACAGAGTTAGATATTCACCAACATGAATCAATTATTCCGCTGTACCCATTTAGTACTTTGGCCACTGGTCACGAATGAAAGTTCGGTCTTCGAATACCTTTCACTGAATCGTTTATCTTTTCTTTTTGGGTTCAAACAGCGTTGGCTACTTACAGCACAGTAATTATAATAGAACAATCAAATAATCAGATGAATTATGAAATATTCATAATCAAACAATCTTAAATGAATAATAAATAATTTATGTGATCTTAAGTAATTTTAAACAATTAAAATGAATTGTAAAATATTCAATATTCAATTATAAAATAATTACAAACTTGTGATCAAATGATCTTAAATAAATAACAAATAATTTCTGTAATTTTAAGTAATTTTAAGCAATTAAAATGAACAGTAAAATACTTAATATTCAATTATAAAATAATTATAAACTTGTGA
Organism: Tetragonisca angustula; assembly: GCA_036937485.2. Lineage (NCBI taxonomy): Eukaryota > Metazoa > Arthropoda > Insecta > Hymenoptera > Apidae > Tetragonisca > Tetragonisca angustula. The sequence continues at coordinate 32,809 of JAWNGG020000493.1, read as the reverse complement.
TCAAATGATCTTAAATAAATAATAAATAATTTATGTAATTTCAAGTAATTTTAAACAATTAAAATGAATTGTAAAATATTTAATATTCAATTATAAAATAATTACAAACTTGTGATCAAATGATCTTAAATAAATAATAAATAATTTATGTAATTTCAAGTAATTTTAAACAATTAAAATGAACTGTAAAATATTTAATATTCAATTATAAAATAATTACAAACTTGTGATCAAATGATCTTAAATAAATAATAAATAATTTATGTAATTTCAAGTAATTTTAAACAATTAAAATGAACTGTAAAATATTTAATATTCAATTATAAGATAATTATAAACTTGTAATCAAATGATCTTAAATAAATAACAAATAATTTATGTAATTTCAAGTAATTTTAAACAATTAAAATGAATTGTAAAATATTGAATATTCAATTATAAAATAATTACAAACTTGTGATCAAATGATCTCAAATAAATAACAAATAATTTATGTAATTTTAAGTAATTTTAAGCAATTAAAATGAACAGTAAAATACTTAATATTCAATTATAAAATAATTATAAACTTGTAATCAAATGATCTTAAATAAATAATAAATAATTTATGTGATCTTAAGTAATTTTAAATAATTAAAATGAACTGTAAAATATTTAATATTCAATTATAAGATAATTATAAACTTGTAATCAAATGATCTTAAATAAATAATAAATAATTTCTATAATTTTAAGTAATTTTAAGCAATTAAAATGAACAGTAAAATACTTAATATTCAATTATAAAATAATTATAAACTTGTAATCAAATGATCTTAAATAAATAATAAATAATTTATGTAATTTTAAGTAATTTTAAACAATTAAAATGAATTGTAAAATATTTAATATTCAATTATAAAATAATTACAAACTTGTGATCAAATGATCTTAAATAAATAATAAATAATTTATGTAATTTCAAGTAATTTTAAACAATTAAAATGAATTGTAAAATACTTAATATTCAATTATAAGATAATTATAAACTTGTGATCAAATGATCTTAAATAAATAATAAATAATTTATGTAATTTCAAGTAATTTTAAACAATTAAAATGAATTGTAAAATATTTAATATTCAATTATAAAATAATTATAAACTTGTAATCAAATAATCTTAAATAAATAATAAATAATTTATGTAATTTCAAGTAATTTTAAACAATTAAAATGAACTGTAAAATACTTAATATTCAATTATAAAATAATTATAAACTTGTAATCAAATGATCTTAAATAAATAACAAATAATTTATGTAATTTTAAGTAATTTTAAACAATTAAAATGAATTGTAAAATACTTAATATTCAGTCATAAAATAATTATAAAACTTTCGACAGAATGAGTAAAACTTGACAATTTTATGTAACGAAATTGTACGTAAAACAACGTATAATAATTATATACGCGACAAAGTAAATGACGTACACGTGGAAAAATATGCACGCCTCTTTTGAACAGTCCTTTCGTGAACCACTCACAATCAGTTTAAGGAAAACAATAAAACCGACACGAAGCAGCATGGCCTCTGCGCGTATTAAAAAAACGTGATTGAAAAATACCTTGAGAACGTTATAATCTACCGTCTCTTGTGATCATAACAAACCAGTTGAGTAGGTAAAAGGTAGTAAGACCTTGCGTGTGCGCGTGCATGTTGAGAAGTCGGTTTTCACAGGTCTGGAGCCTCACATTAGTTACAGAAAGAAACCACGTCGTACACTATAGTGTGAGAACATATTCTACGTGGAGTATGTTCGTATACGAAAATTTCTAATCAGCCCCATTGAGAAACGAGGCGAAGTGAGCTCCTTATTTAAAAATAAAAGAGCTTCGATGGACATTGTTCTTCTGGAATCTAGATTGTTATTCAATTTAACAATAATCCACGATAAGATATACTCAAGTTTGATTCATGTATCGTTGTTTAGATTTATAAAAATAAAAATTTAATAGAATAATATTTGAAATCAGAGCGTAGTATATTCAAGAGTGAGTTGATTATAAAAAGTGTGATTCTTGGATAGTTAATTAAAAAAGAGGATTTAATTGAAGGTAAATTAAGGTAAATTAATTAAATCATTTTAATTGAATAAAGTATCAACTTGTGTGCAAAATTGTGTTAGTTACAAGGAAGAATCAATAAAGTGCAGGTTACAAGAAAGAATTAATAATAATACAATAAAGAACGCAAGTTTCTATTAATATATTCTTATACATTAAAAATCATTCGATAGAATAGTAACTAATATAGAAAATTGTAAGTTAGTCGATCACTTTGGCGGTTAACTATCGTACATTGGAAATAGTTTAATTCAGTTAAAAATTCGTAATAAAAAGGTCTACCAAAAAATTGTAGACAACAGTAAATAAAGTCGCGACGACTGTAGCTCTTTACAGTTTCGAGATTTATATAACAGCCAGTGTATCTACGAAGTTTACTGTCCCATTTACTGCTACCCGTGCCCGCGTTATCTACGGTGACTGTCGTGCCTCGTGCGAGTTACTTTTTTTCGGCGAACTATGCCTAGGATGACATAGGCACAGGTGTGAACGAATAACGCAGAAAAAAAGAAAAAGACCAAACATATTTCCCACTCATGCTACATTTCTCGAAGAAAGTCTTTCGATCAGTCCGATCTGTCGATGGAAAAATGAATACCGGGCACGTACTTGCCTTGCTGTTTCATCAGAGGAAAAACCCGTTTCCAATTTGTTTCGTTAAACGGGTTAATAAATTTGGTAGATAATAAATTTTTAAGACGCGAGTTATTGGCCAAGAAGGCGACAGAGCGACTGTACACGTCTACGGTCGACTGTTTTTATCGGTTATCAATTGTGAAAGCTTGAAACTAATACTCTATCTTTAATCGTGAGTCACTGAGGTAATATCAGTTTGATACTCGACACCTGAAAACTTTGCTCGCTCTCTGTCCGCGTTTAGTTCGCTGCTTTCGACTCGCGAGCGTGTTATTTAATAGTCGTGAAATTGTTATTAATCCTTTGCGGTGCCATGCTCCGGCTGGCAGTCGACTCGTTCTTTTTTTTTTTTTTTCATTTCGCTCGTGTCAGCTCGACTTCGCCTCACGAGACACGAAATGTCGAATGCCACACAGACTGGTTCGAAGAGCCAACAAATAGAAGGACGATGAATAGTTATCGTTTTTATGACGCTGGCAGACTTGAAACCATTGGTTTACTCTCGTTTTAATTTCTAATGACGCCGAAGAGTGAAAATAAAACGGTCTGGGGCGACACGTCGTTTAACTTGATTTCCGCGAGGTAATTCAAACGGTCAGCCTTCCATTTGCATTACAAGATCGCCGAGATAAACGTGCCATTTCCAGATGAAAATGACAGATTACTCCTCTCTTTGGTTCCGTCGTGTTAGCGCGACGCCGCGAATTCCTTCTCGAAGAAACCTAATCCCTTACTCAGTTGTGACTTCACTTCGCTTACTCCGCTTCATTTGTTAGTTGAATTAAAGTTTTTGCGAAAAATGAAATATATTTCGTAAATTTCAGACGTTTTAGAATATTATGAGACTAGATTCGAGTACTAGTTCATTTTACGTCGTTTCTACATATTTATAACCTCTTAGTTGTTCAAGAAATCTAACCTCTTGGCTGTGACTTCACTTACTTCGCTTCATTTGTCACTTGAATTAAAGTTTTTGCGAAAAATGAAACATATTTCGTAAATTTCAGACGTTTTAGAATATTTCGAGACTAGACTCGAGTATTAGTTCATTTTACGTCGTTTCTACATATTTATAACCTCTTAGTTCTTCAAGAAATCTAACCTCTTAGCTGTGACTTCACTTACTTGGCTTCATTTGTCACTTGAATTAAAGTTTTTGCGAAAAATGAAACATATTTCGTAAATTTCAGACGTTTTAGAATATTTCGAGACTAGACTCGAGTATTAGTTCATTTTACGTCGTTTCTACATATTTATAACCTCTTAGTTCTTCAAGAAATCTAACCTCTTAGCTGTGACTTCACTTACTTGGCTTCATTTGTCACTTGAATTAAAGTTTTTGCGAAAAATGAAACATATTTTGTAAATTTCAGACGTTTTAGAATATTATGAGACTAGACTCGAGTATTAGTTCATTTTAAGTCGTTTCTACATATTTATAACCTCTTAGTTCTTCAAGAAGTCTAACCTCTTAGCTGTGACTTCACTTACTTCGCTTCATTTGTCACTTAAATTAAAGTTTTTGCGAAAAATGAAACATATTTCGTAAATTTCAGACGTTTTAGAATATTTCGAGACTAGACTCGAATATTAGTTCATTTTACGTCGTTTCTACATATTTATAACCTCTTAGTTCTTCAAGAAGTCTAACCTCTTAGCTGTGACTTCACTTACTTCGCTTCATTTGTCACTTAAATTAAAGTTTTTGCGAAAAATGAAACATATTTCGTAAATTTCAGACGTTTTAGAATATTTTGAGACTAGACTCGAATATTAGTTCATTTTACGTCGTTTCTACATATTTATAACCTCTTAGTTCTTCAAGAAATCTAACCTCTTAGCTGTGACTTCACTTACTTCGCTTCATTTGTTACTTGAATTAAAGTTTTTGCGAAAAATGAAACATATTTCATAAATTTCAGACGTTTTAGAATATTTTGAGACTATACTCGAGTACTAGTTCATTTTACGTCGTTTCTACATATTTATAACCTCTTAGTTGTTCAAGAAATCTAACCTCTTGGCTGTGACTTCACTTACTTCGCTTCATTTGTTACTTGAATTAAAGTTTTTGCGAAAAATGAAACATATTTCGTAAATTTCAGACGTTTTAGAATATTATGAGACTAGATTCGAGTACTAGTTCATTTTACGTCGTTTCTACATATTTATAACCTCTTAGTTCTTCAAGAAGTCTAACCTCTTAGCTGTGACTTCACTTACTTCGCTTCATTTGTCACTTGAATTAAAGTTTTTGCGAAAAATGAAACATATTTCGTAAATTTCAGACGTTTTAGAATATTATGAGACTAGACTCGAGTATTAGTTCATTTTACGTCGTTTCTACATATTTATAACCTCTTAGTTCTTCAAGAAATCTAACCTCTTAGCTGTGACTTCACTTACTTCGCTTCATTTGTCACTTGAATTAAAGTTTTTGCGAAAAATGAAACATATTTCGTAAATTTCAGACGTTTTAGAATATTTCGAGACTAGACTCGAATATTAGTTCATTTTACGTCGTTTCTACATATTTATAACCTCTTAGTTCTTCAAGAAATCTAACCTCTTAGCTGTGACTTCACTTACTTCGCTTCATTTGTTACTTGAATTAAAGTTTTTGCGAAAAATGAAACATATTTCGTAAATTTCAGACATTTTAGAATATTTTGAGACTATACTCGAGTACTAGTTCATTTTACGTCGTTTCTACATATTTATAACCTCTTAGTTCTTCAAGAAATCTAACCTCTTAGCTGTGACTTCACTTACTTCGCTTCATTTGTCACTTGAATTAAAGTTTTTGCGAAAAATGAAACATATTTCGTAAATTTCAGACGTTTTAGAATATTATGAGACTAGATTCGAGTATCAGTTCATTTTACGTCGTTTCTACATATTTATAACCTCTTAGTTCTTCAAGAAATCTAACCTCTTAGCTCTTGCAGAAACTCACTTCGCTTTATTTGTCACTTAATTGCGTAATTGTCAATTTAATACAGGAAACAATGCACAAAGTAGCTTTCGAATAACAAGGAAAGAAATTAAATATTTCACTTGGTTTCTTTTAACAAGAGTCGAACAAACGAACGAACGCTGAACTTTCAATGAAATTTAAATGAAAAATTTTTCAACCTTTTTTTCCGTTGTGTGACCGAGCGTAGTAAAATATGCGCGTTACACGTAGCGCATATCCGTTCGACCTTCGTGAAGATTAGACAAACGTCTTCTTCGTTGATCCTACCTCTTGGGACACCTCGTCCCCTGCTGCTCGATTTCTCGTTTCGTCTTCGCCACCGATGAGTTTCAAAGGAGGATGACGTTATCGCTCGAGAGGTTAGACACGCTTACGTTACACACGCGTGTAACGTAACGTTGTAACAGAAGTGCGAGGTCAAGAGCCCACTTAAGACCGCTCTGATGCGTCTGCCTATCCGTCTCGTGATAGATCTCGACAAGAATCTCGATCCACCTCAGCCTCTGTTCACGCTGCGTGAAAATCTCGAGTAGTTTCGATACGAGGGAAACGTAGGTACAATGATGGATGGGGATATTCTTTCGGTGGATGGTATATGGGGGAGGGGGAAGTAGGATCACATTCCTCGAAAGTATCTAATTATCAGGCGTGATTATATATGCAACCAGATACGAAGAACGTGCTGGAGCTTCACTATTTTTCACCGACTTTAACCATTGGCAACTGACTGCGGACCGTAACGAGTGACCGAACCGTATACAATAAAATTCGTCGCTTTCTTTCCCTTTTGAACTCGTCGCCTGGATAGAAATTACCGAGAAGTAACAAATTTATTATCTGTTTCGCCTGGGTTATAGTTGAATATATTTGAAACTGTGGAAATATTGCAATATTTAATTTTGTAAAATTAAAAATTAAAAAATTCTCGTCGCGCGTGGCCTTTATCTCTCATTTGATATAATTTTCCGAACAAATTGTCAAGCTCACGTGGCCGTAGATCGCGAGGTGGCATAGTAAGCGCGTAAGGGAGATGAACGAGTCGAAAAGTGTTAATTAAAAAATATCACGTATCGAATAATGTATGCGTGTTTCGACGCTGGTGTCGCCGAAGTCACTTTGCAATCAGATCAGGGACTGTGCTTATAATTCGCGTGAAAGAGCAGAGTTCGTAATAAATACTACCGAGAAGTTCGTTTCGAGATGAAATTTTCATATCTAGCGGAAACGTTTATGCTTCGCGCTTCAACGAAGTAAGGAGAACTTCTCGAACGCGTTATGCGTCTGTGTGTTCCGCAACGTTTGCTTTAAAATTTAAATCGTTCGATTAATAGACGCGAGTTACACGATCGCGATCGTTCTCTCCTTTTTCCTTTTTTTTTTCTTTTTGCTGTGCGAATGTTTTATTCATACGACCAGGCTGCGGATTTTTAATGCACTTATGGAAAATACAAGATATCCAATGTATGTGACACGTTACGATATCATATAAAATCCAATACAAATAAAATATCCGATACACAAGATTAATTATAATTGTAATTTTCACAGTTAATTTCCCACTTAGCCTCTAACTCGTCAGAATTCAAAAGTGCGCAAATATACGTGCCACTGTCGCCCAAAGAGGGAAAGAAACTTTCGAGCAGGCGTAATTTCAGAGAATTCCAATGATATTTCAGCAATGATAGAAGCAAATAGCGACGTTACAGGGGCAGTCGTGCCTTTAATGAATTCTCATTGATACTCATAGAATTGATAGACCACGAGTCCAAAGTTCCAAGCTAAGAAAAGAACTGTGATCGAAAACACTGATGCTGCGTTAATCACGGTATTTAAACATACCGCGTTATATAATGATAGATTCGTTAAGAGTAGAGGTGATTTTTCGTAATTAATTCGTCGCCATGCTCGAACTGCGTACAAGAGTGACACTCGCACGCTGAGTTGGTTAATCAACCGGTTCCGATTGGCGCTTCAAGATCTGATAGGGTTAAATTACTCGTTAAATAAACAGCACCAGTTTTTCCGTTCGATAAAATAAACACGTAAGAATTATTCTTCTCTAATGACGAAGAATCCTCTATCAACATCTTGCGCTGGAATGACGTGCCGCGCACGTTGAGAATTTTTTTTGCTCGAAAATTGTAACACCTTCTCAGATTTAAGTATATTTAAGTAAAACACAATAATTTGTTACTTCTCAATAATTTCTATCCAGTGACATCGTACCGGCGAGTTCGAAAAGAAAGCGTAAACGAGTTCCAAAGGATATTGTATACGGTTTGGTCACTCGTTACGGTCCGCAATCAGTTTGTCAACGCAGGTGGTTAAAAGTTCATGTAAACTAATATAATTTCGTTCAGTCTAATGGAAACTAATGTAATTTTGTAAAGAAAGGCAAAACGAATAATCAATTTAATTTACTTCTCTATAATTTCTATCCGATGACATCGTACCGACGAGTTCAAAAAGAATCGTTTGTTTCAAAATTGTAATATTTTCTCAGTTTTAAGTGTATTTAAGCAAACCAACTAATAAATTTATTACTTCTCGATAATTTCTATCTGACGAGTTCAAAAAGAAAGCGTAAACGACTTCAAAAGAATATTGTATACGGCTTGGTCACTCGTTACGGTCCGCAATCAGTTTGTCAGCGCGAGTGGTTAAAATATAATTTTGTTCAGTTTAATAGAATCTAATGTGATTTTGTAATGAAAGACAAAGCAAATGATAAATTTGTTACTTGTCAATAATTTCTATCCAGTGACATCGTACCGACGAGTTCAAAAAGAAAGCGCGCGAATTATTGTATACGGTTTGGTCGCTCGTTACGGTCCGCAATCAGTTTGTCAGCGCGAGTAGTTAAAATATAATTTTGTTCAGTTTAATAGAATCTAATGTGATTTTGTAAAGAAAGACAAAGCAAATGATAAATTTGTTACTTGTCAATAATTTCTATCCAGTGACATCGTACCGACGAGTTCAAAAAGAAAGCGCGCGAATTATTGTATACGGTTTGGTCGCTCGTTACGGTCCGCAATCAGTTTGTCAGCGCGAGTGGTTAAAATATAATTTTGTTCAGTTTAATAGAATCTAATGTGATTTTGTAAAGAAAGACAAAGCAAATGATAAATTTGTTACTTGTCAATAATTTCTATCCAGTGACATCGTACCGACGAGTTCAAAAAGAAAGCGCGCGAATTATTGTATACGGTTTGGTCGCTCGTTACGGTCCGCAATCAGTTTGTCAGTGCGAGTAGTTAAAATATAATTTTGTTCAGTTTAATAGAATCTAATGTGATTTTGTAAAGAAAGACAAAGCAAATGATAAATTTGTTACTTGTCAATAATTTCTATCCAGTGACATCGTACCGACGAGTTCAAAAAGAAAGCGCGCGAATTATTGTATACGGCTTGGTCACTCGTTACGGTCCGCAATCCATTGCCAGCGCAACTGGTTTAAATACGATTCATACGTAACGTACCATCTGACCAATATTTATGTGAAATATTTTCAAACTACCTTCGAAATTCATAATTGCGAGATATTGAAAATGGTCGCTCCTTTTCACGTTACAATTGAAACAATAGTTGGGGGCCGCTCATATATTTTTTTTATCAGGTCAACATAACCTATATTATATATGAGGATGTTGAAACAACTTTTATACATTGATTAGAAAAATATGTTTATGTTAATATATATAATGTCATAATATATTAATACATTCGTGTGATTATTATGATAATATATTAATGTAACAAGTATGAAGATTATTTAACGGGAACACTGAGCTCGTTTTCTTAGATACCAGTTCATTAATATCTGGTTCGATACAGATAGTGGCAATACGAAGAGTATTTTCGAGTATGCTCGTCTGACAATTTTTGTTCCTGCTTTATTATTTATCTTTATGTGTTTCGTACGGGGGAAAAAATCTGCTCGAAAACATGAAAGATGGTCACTGAAAGACTGAATGATATAAAAAAAAAAATAACTTTTACAAACACATGCTTTTTAAATTTTTTATTATTTTATTTGGAAATATAATTAACGGATTTTTTTCTATAACCTACAAAAAAGAAAATAAAAATGATTGAAAATGAACGAGCTATAACTTTTTCAAACTCTGTGACCACCCTGTATAAGTGTATTCCCAAATACGAATAGCTCGTATCTTTCAGCAAGTACGATAATATCAATGTGAGTTTGGCGTCGAGAATGCCAGAGACAATCAGTCGGTAACGCAGGAAAAAGTAAGACCGCGGTTTTCCCGCTTGGAAATACATAACGAATGGCGCGGAAACTTCAATGAATTTTAATCGGCCCTATGAGAAAAATAACGTCGACCGATGTTAGCGAAAAACTGCCTTGCCCTACAATCGGCGCATTCACTACCGATGAAAGGACTATTCACTCGATTCCTCGGCAAAGCAAAACATTTCGCGGCGTGCACGCGAATAAGAATGCGTGCTTACTTAGTGTCCAGTTTCAAATTCCCCCCTAACCTAACGTTGCGCGCGTTGCGCGCACGAAAAACGAACAAATCCCGTTTTTACCGGCCTTGATGAATTAGCCGGCATCGTCGGTAACTAATATCGAGCGTCTTGGGAATCCTGTTCGCTGCGCTTGCAAATCATCAATCGAGCGTTGTCCCTGGCAAGGGCAATTTCGCATAAGTGTCACCGGGCGTGTACTTCATTTGCTGGGTACGTGTCACGTACGAATACTCAATTTAAATTCGCTGGACCGTTTGTCGATATTAAATACAGATCTATCCTTGCGACGTAAATCTTTGTGAAATGAATGCGTTTGTTAACCTCTCGTTGCACGTTGTGCTAAATTTCCATTTTGAAGAGTGCTTACCGACTGACGTTTCGCTTTCAATATCGATGACCACGAGAAAAGTAATACATTACGTTCGAGACTGATTTTTTTTCGATCGATTTTTTTCGATTTGTTTTCAATATCAATTTGTTTCTATCGCGTATCGTACCAGACGGTCGAGATTAGATACACGTGTACGTGCAAAGAACCATCACAGAGGATCATAAATTTTAAACGGGAGTAATGGTTTTTCAAACCGATCGATACTATCGGATCGGTTGTATCGTCACAGAAAAATATATCTACTTGCTTGCAACCGTGCACGGCATATTCACGATTAATGATGTAGCAACGAGGTACGAGGTATTATACATACGTAGATGCAACGTTTAACCTCAACAACGATGAAATATGAATCGTGAAAGTAGACGTACACGAATATACAAAGAGGTATTAATAATGGCGGCCATGTTGCAAGAAAAACTGTTTACTTTCCCCCCCCCCCCCTCCCAAGATAAAAATCACGCGCGTATGCATATGGTCATGAATTATTCATTTTGATAAATAAGTTAACTCGATGAAACAAAAAAAAAAAAAAAAAAAAGGAAAAGAAAAGAAATTTCGCTCGTTGGAGAAAATTACAAAGCACAACAAAACAATACACGTTTGAAACGCCAAAATTACGGGTAACGCTCGTGAAACAAGAACGCGCCTAATTGTTTGCCGTCATTAGCCTTTAATGCCGTTGCCATTAACCTAACCTCAACGTTAATGATTTAATTCTACATTACGCCGCGGATTCTATATTACGTGCTTTCCATTATTTCCTTAAGAACCTGCGAGCGAGAGAGGGTATCAGTTTCACGAACGATGATTAATTACTACGCCTATTAATAATCCTGTCTTACGCATCGGCAATTTTTTTCTCTGCCGCGCTTGAAATCTGAAATGGAGGTCTCGACACGGCCTTGTCGAGACGCCGATAATCAAAAGCATTTTATTTCCCCTGGCTCGACATACGGGCCAGATGCTTGCTTCTTTCTTTCTTTTTTTTTTTTTTCTACGTCATTGTCGTGCAACAGAACTGGGCGAAGTTTATTCCGAAATAAATAATTGTTCACGAAATTTATTGCAAATTATTCGAAATTACTATTTATATTTGATAATAATTAATAAAAAATTATTTAATGATAATATTTAATAATGATAATAGTAATAATTTAACAATAATAATATTCAATATTTATAAAATTAAGAATGATTAATAAAAAAATTATTTAATAATAATATTTAATATTTATGAAATTAATAATTGACAAAGAATTATTTAATAATAATAATAATATTTAACGTTTATAGAATTAATAATGATTAATAATAAATTATTTAATGATAATATTTAATAACAATAATAGTAATTTAATAATAATAATAGTAATTTAACAATAATGATATTTAATATTTATGAAATTAATAATTAATAAAGAATTATTTAATAATAATAATATTTAACGTTTATAGAATTAATAATGATTAATAAAAAATTATTTAATGATAATAATATTTAATAATAATAATAGTAATTTAACAACAATAATATTTAATAATAATAATAGTACTTTAGCAATAATAATATTTAATATTTATGAAATTAATTAATAAAAAATTATTTAATAATAATAATAATATTTAACGTTTATAGAATTAATAATGATTAACTAATATTTAATGTTTATAAAATTAAGAATAATTAATAAAAAATTATTTAATAATAATAATATTTAACGTTTATGGAATTAATAATGATTAATATAAAATTATTTAATGATAATAATTTTTAATAATAATAATATTTAAGTAATTTAATAATAATAATATTTAATATTTATAAAATTAAGAATAATTAATAAAAAATTATTTAATAATAATGATACTTAACGTTTATAGAATTAATAATGATTAATAAAAAATTATTTAATAATAATAATAATATTTAACGTTTATAGAATTAATAATGGTTAATGAAAAATTATTTAATGATAATAATATTTAATAATAACAATAGGAATTTAACAGTAATAATATTTAATATTTATAAAATTAATAATAATTAATAAAAAAATCTGTTAAATAAATAATAATTTCGAATAATTTGTAAATAAATTTATGAAACACTCAACATCAACTAATTTTCTTACTTTGCTAAATTTCTTACTTTGCTTTAATGTCTCTGAAATATGATTGTCTCTGAGACAACTTGAAAAAGTAATTAAAAGATTTCCCAAAACGCCCAGGTTCGCCGAATAGCACCCATGTCGTCACTTTCGACACATTTTTTTTTTTTTCATTCTTCTTTTCTTTCCAAGGTGATGATTATAAGCTGACAGCCGCCGCCCAAATAACGATTGCGACTCTTCGCTCGCTTCGCCAACTTTTATTCGGAACCAGTTCTCTAACACACACACACACACACACACACACACACACACACACACACACACACACACACACACACACACACACACACACACACACACACACACACACACACTCACACTCACACTCACACTCACACTCACACTCACACTCACACTCACACTCACACTCACACTCACACTCACACTCACACTCACACTCACACTCACTCTCGCCGCGTTTCTAATTTACGTGAAATCGCGGTTAGAAGAAAGGTTAGTCTTTTGGTACGACGTTCGGCGACGAATCTATTAAAAGCCCAGCGGGTCTAATCCCGGATCGCGGAACGAGGAACGCGCGATAAGATGGAAGGTGTCGAACTCCCCCAAGGGGAGGATTTAGCAGCGCTCGTTCGTCTGCAAATTGCGAACAGACGAACTTGGATCGCGCGGCGGCGATAAGCTTAAGCTCGATTGAATCTATCGTCGCGTCCAACGTTGGAATCTCGTTGGAGAATCATGCGAGGAGAGCGACAGGCTTGTGAACAAACGTCGTGAGGTAATACGACGTGAGGCCACGATCACGTCTAATAAATGTTCCCACTCGAGTTTCCTAACGTCTTCGTATCTGTTTGCAAATTACGCCACGGCAATTGGCGCCGTAACCGAGCGAGAAAGTCGGGCGTTTATAAATTAGCTTCCTCTTTTTCAGACACACGATTTATAAACTCGATGCTCGCGTCTCGTGACATAACCATGTTACTTACTTATTACGTACATGGATGTGCGGCACGTATGTCACGATGTACAGGGTGGGCCGGAATTCGTGGCGCAACAGCAGTCGAAAAATAAGAAAAGAAATTTGGTACATTTTTTTTTTTTACCTGGGACTCTTTTCGAGGAAGTTTGTGTTGCAATATGTATGTAAAGTATTGCAGTAGAAAGTAGCAATAAGGAATAAATATGATAAATAATTGTCAGTACTGTTTCAACCACACAATAAGTAACGTTTGCAAACACTACCTCGGAGACAATCGCGGTAGAAGAACAAGGACGATTCACAGAGATGAACAAACATTAAAGTCGATTTTCTCGAAAAGCCGAGTCCCATATAAAAAGAATGTTGTGCCAAAGAATGTTTTTTCTTAGTTTCTTGACGTAGAACCGCCGCCTGCTCGAATTCCGGCCCACCCTGTATATGAGAATTTTCTGAAACGAGGTTGCAGGGGGGAGGCCAATAAAGCTTTTTCCCCCGAAGCGCTAACGACTAGGTATCACTTAATAGGCGGTGTATTCCCTGGTTTTTCGTCCGGGGCTATTGAAACGTGATTGTAGGCAATGTCCGTCGGCTAATGAACTAACGTTATTTCATTTTTCCCTGTGTTTCCAGGCATCAGCGGGGAATGTTAACACGGTGTAAGAAGAAGAGGAGGAAGAAGCAGCCATTCGGGAAAATTTACTTCTAACGCGGAACGCACGGACCCCGGCACTCTTGCACACGTGAGTGGAGAAAACTTGATAAGTAGCAAGAAACTTTTCGATTAATAGTTCTTCGCCGGAAGAATTCGAGAGATTTTAAACGTAGCAACGAGTCATCGTCCACCTGTCAACAGTTTAGTTTCGAACGACGACCACTCTCATTTCATTTGTTTTTTTTCATTTTACTTTCTTTTTCTTTTTTGAACGAGAGATTTCTCACTTTTTTTTTTTTCTAACATTACATGGCAGATCAATGAAATTTTAAAACTTTATAACACAGAAATGTTTCCTGTGGCGAGCGTTGAAATTCTCTCACGAGCCACTGTGTACGTACAGTGGACAAAATAAGGTGGATAAGACACCTTGCAAAATTACTGGTTTTCTATAAATTTGACGAATATTTCAAGAGATTCTTAATTTAATGCAACTTCATTTGGACAAAATGATAAGACACAAAGGAAACAAAAGTAGGCTTCATAATTAAACGAAATCTTTCGAATCTTTTTTTTAATGTTAATAGTGGGTTGATCTTCCTTTGTTTTGTAGAATTTGTAGACTTTGATCGTTCGATTTGAATAATTTTCTTTTACATAATGTCGATCTAAACTCTTCCAAGCACACGAAATTGCTTCTTTTAATTCTTGAACGTCATTGCATTGCTTTCCACCTTCATAAATTGTTCCGCCAAGTTCTCCTCGCACATTTTCGATAACATTAAGATCCAGAGATCTTGCTGGCCAATCTAAAGTTGATATATTTCTAGCGTTAAGAACGTCTTTTATAATTCCAGCTGTAATATAATTTTCTCTCTCTCTCTCTCTCTCTCTCTCTGTGTGTGTGACAGACTAGCACTAGTGTCTTATAATTCCGTCCCACTCGAATTTCAAAATATACCATACGCAGAGACGCTTTGACGCTTTTTCTTTGTTCATGTCGCGGATGTGTTCTGAGAATGCATTTCTCACGAACATTTTTCTTCTTGTTTCTGTACGTATACTTAAACATACGTCATTGGATATCAGGTGGGGTGTCTTATACTTTTGTCCCAAATTAGTTGTCACATTTGCATAGTTCTGGTCCGATTGTTGATACGGTTCGTTTTATTTGATGTCTAAATATTTGGCAAAGACAGTAGGTTACTATGTGTATTAACCAACTTAAAATAGTCATTCGATCGTCATTTATTTATCAAAGTAGGCTGATGTCGGAACAGTACGATAATTTGACATTTTCAAAAGTACACCAGTTGCAATTTTAAACGTGCGCGTGGAGTTGAAACGATAGTCGATAATTTAAAAGTTAAAGTCGCTCGGAGATTCACTTACAAGGGAACATATCAAAGTGTCAATCACCGATTTTGATGAAATTTCGCAAAATGGTACACACCGCTAAATTCGTCGTTAAAAAACACCAATTTCATCAATTTACAGAAAAACTCTACCTTTTGTAGTTTCTGAGATATTCGACAAAATATACCTTCAACTTTGAGGTTAGTTTCCACCCCTTCGATATCGACGATTGCCGATAAAAAAGAAACAAAAATCGTGTCAAACATTTCCTCGAAAACTACATTTATGCGTTGACGCTTTTCGTTTCGAGCATTTTTCTTCTCGTTTTTCTATAATATACTCAAAGATACATGACTGAAAATCAGCTGAAGTGTCTTATATATTTGTCCACGCGCATGCGTGCACGGACATTGGTTAACCACTTGGCGCTGGCAACTGATTGCGGACCGTAACGAGTGACCGAACCGTACACAACAATTCGTCGTTTTCTTTTTGAACTCGTCGATGTGATATCACTATAGACAGAAATTATTGAAGTAATAAATTTATTATTTCTTTTGCCTTTCTTTACAAAATTACGTTAGTTTCTATTAAACTAAACAAAATTACATTGGTTTATATCAACTTTTAACCACTTGCGTTGACAAACTGATTGCGGACCGTAACGAGTGACCGAACCGTACACAACAATTCGTCGCTTTCTTTTTGAACTCGTCGATGTGATATCACTATAGAGATTATTGAGAACTAATAAATTTATTGTTTGTTTTACCTATTTTGTTTTATAACAGTGTGATCGATCGATCCGATTCGCAAGAGTACTCGATCAATAAAATCGGCAGCTCGCCGGTGATAATGAATTTACACGAACTCGTTTGCACGGGGTTTTATCCGTTCGAAACGGGTCGAAACGGATCGGCGATGCGGACAATATCTGTTTGAAGAAATCGAGATTGCTATTGCTTCTTCGTATTTGAACGAACCGCACTGAATTAGCAGTTGGCTAAGCCTTGTGATATTATTCTGCCAGATAACACCAGGGATCGCTCCCGTTCGGATATTAATTCTGTATTAATACTTGGATAAGCTTGGAAATTATTATGTCAGATAACACGAGGAATCGTCGCGAAGCGTTCGGTCGCTGTCATTTCTCTCCTCCCCGCCGGTTATGCGACTGCTGCTGGCTGTTTTAATCAATGGGAACGCGCAACTCTCGCGTGCGTGTCACGAGAAACGATCAATGAAATAACTTGGCCTGCTTTGAAATGCTTGCCCGATTAAGTGAAACTGCGAGCTCTTCTTGAGTAAAGTCGTCTTATTGTTTCCTGGAAACGTAACAGGACAGATGGATAACATTCCACGCGCCTTCAATTCTGTTCACACTATGTGTAAGTTCGTCTCCGATATTTGCGACGGTGTAACGAGCATCTTATCGGTGACAAGTCAATCGGCTTTGATCAACTTTGGAATTTGGTCAACTTTGTAAGGAATTCGACTTGTTTCACAATTTCTTAAGAATAACTTACCAGAAAGATGTTATATATTACAAAATATATTTTATGAGATATTATATATATTATAAAATATATTTTACGAGATACTTACAACGGTATAATAATTTTCGTTGGTGAAGAAAGTCAATTTTGGTCAACTTTGTGAAGAATTTTCTCAACTTCTCAGTTTGTCAGGAACAACTTATCAGAGGAAAGTTATCGTCTCTACTGTCTTTAAATATTTATAGAATTGAACATTTCATGAATAATGATATTTCATAAATTCCGAGAATTTATGAGAAATCTAGAGAGATGTAACAGATACAAATAATTTTGTAAATACCATTGGTGCTATTTAGAAATTTATAAATACTGTTGGTACTGTTTTATACAATTAATCATTCTCTTTGACATTTATAAAATTAAATATCTCATAAACAATGATGTTTCATAAATTCTGAGAATGAATTTGCAAAAATCCATCAACTTGTACAATTTTATAAATTTTATAAATAATCTATTGTTTTATAAATACAAATTAATCATTTGTCTTTGACATTTGTAAAATTATCTATTTCAATAATGTTGCAGTGATATTTTACAAATTTTGAGAATTTGTAGAAAGTCCAGGAAAGAATTTACATAAGAGGTCCAGAAAGAATTTATAAAAATCTATAAATGTGTAAGAGGAATATTCGTCAAATCCTTTAACACGTTTGTGAGAAATAAGATCTCTGTGAACCCCCGTGTGTATTTCATCAGATTTTATACACGCAGGTAAATTAAGAAAAAAAAAAAAAGGAAAAAAAGGAGAAGTGAAGAATGAAGTAGGGAACGAAGAAGAATGTCGAGTTCTTGGTAATGGCAATATTATTCCTTTGTCTTTCACGGACTACGTAGGGTCGTAGAGCGGCGAGTTCTCGATTTGGGACACCGCAAACGTGATTATGTTAACGAGGGGCCGCGAGTTTCGCAAACTGTTCGCGGAACTCTACGCGCTACGTGTCACGGCAATGGGATTGGAAATATATAAAAGGCTGAATACACGATGTTAATTTGTGTTCAACGTGATACTCAGACAGATGCCATTCCGTTCTTTATGATTTCGTTCGTTCAATCAAAGCGGATTAATTAGTCGACCACGTCGACAGCTGTTGATCGTCATTGAGCAATCGTCGATTAATATCTAGTGTCTAGCAAAAATCTTGAACGATGAACGAATTAATTTACACAGCGTCTCATATACAGGGTGTTCCATTTTTTTAATCTGTAAATGCAATCTTTCCCGAAACCAGGATTTTGTCACTTGGAAAGTGCCTCGAGTTTCTTTCTTCGAGTATTTAGTTTTTTCTCAAGTATGATTATGCAATTTTGTTTGTTTCGTTCTCTACAGAAAAATTAGTATTAATTGAGTATTAATTTATCTACATACGTTTAGTTTATATATTTCTTAGAAAAGACGAGAGCAGCATGAATACAAAAATACCAATAGTTTTTCGATACACGTAGGTTAATACTTTTCAGACAGAAAACGGAAAAAAAATTAGATAATCACACTTGAAAAATTAGCAATAACCTCCGTATTTTCTGCATTAATAAGTGTGTCAAATTACTGCCCTCTCGAAATAGAAAAAAATTCATCTGGGATACTTTTTAAACGACGAATAGCTTCGTAATTAATGATTAATAATTGATAATTTCATTTATAGTGTCAATACTAACTAGAACTAATCGTAATGGTCGAACATGACCAATTTATAATCTTACAAATAGCTATAGAACAGAACAACGCATCTCTTTTTCAAAGATTTAAATGATTTTTCGTAAAACGTGTAAAAAGTACTACCATGAGTGTGCTGTATTATAAAGTTTTTCTATCTTTCTTTTATCCTTCTATTTTTTTTTTTACTTTAACGTTTCTGATGATGAAATTTTACGCTTCGATTCTCGGTAGTTTCAATGTCAAAATAGCTCTACTAGTTGCACTAATCTAAAAAAAAAAAAAAAACGAAAAACCAATAATGCGTTTGAGATATTTTTTCCAATGACAAAATCCTAGTTCCGGAGATAATAGCGCTGGTAGATTAACCGCTTACGCTGGCAACTGATTGCGGACCATAACGAGTGACCGGAGCCGTGTACAAGAATTCGCCTTCTTTTTTTGAATTCGTCGGTACATCACTGGATAGAAATTACTAAGAAGCAGTAAATTTATAATTTGTTTCGCCCGGATTATATTTCAGTATACTTAAAACTGAGAGAATATTGCAAATTTTGGACTAAATACTCTCGACGTGCGCTAAGAGGTTAACCAACTTGCGCTGGCAACTGATTGCGGACCATAACGAGCGACCGAGCCGTGTACAATAATACGTCTTCTTCTTTTCAATTCATCGGTATATCACTATTGTAGAATATACCGACGAGTAGAAGCAACAAATTTATTATTTGTTTCGCCTGGGTTTAGGTTAGGTTTTAGGTTAGGTTCAGCGCAAGAGGTCAGAAACGATGTAATCTCGTCGAAAAATGTGTTGGATTCCGTGTAATGGAGTCAACACGCTTAGAATTTACAAGAGTTTATTCCTTGTTACAATCGTGGTCTTGTATGAAATAGAATGATATAGAATGCTTTTAATGATAGTCTCTATAATGTCTCTATAATGGTTTAGAATGTTTTATGCTCTTGAATACGATGTAGAATGATTTTGAATGTTTTATGCTGTTAATGATATAGAATGTCTCTATAATGATTTAGAATGTTTTATGCTTTTAATGATATAGAATGTCTGTATAATAATTTAGAATGTTTTATGCTCTTAATGATATAGAATGTCTCTACAATGATTTAGAATGTTTTATGTTATGGAATGTCTCTGAAGCATGTCCTTATATATATTTGGTTATCATCGTCAAGTGGAAGGGGAAGGTGCACAGATGACCAACTATTGGATCTTGTTCTTATGACTAACTAATTCACAGTCCACTTTTATGTGGACTGTTGCTAGCTCGTTGTCAGTATTTGCATAGATTCAATATTCATCCAACAGTAGAATGACTTAGAATGTTTAATGCTCTTAATGATATAGAATGTCTCTATAATGACTTAGAATGTTTTATGCTCTTAATGATATAGAATGTCTCTACAATGATTTAGAATGTTTTATGCTACGGAATGTCTCTAAAGCATGTCCTTATATATATATTTGGTTATCATCGTCAAGTGGAAGGGGAAGATGGCCAACTATTGGATCTTGCCCTTATGACTAACTAATTCACAGTCCACTTTTATCTGGACTGTTGCTAGCTCGTTGTCAGTATTTGCATAGATTCAATATTGTCCTGATTGGTCATCCAACAAATGAAACACGACGGCTTATCATTGTTTCAATCTCTTCGAGAGAAACCGGGGAAACGAAGAAATTCCTTTCGTTGTACACTCGTTTGCAAGAATGTCTCCTCCTTCGAATCGATCAACGAACGTCTGTGTATCTGTACCGATATAGATAATGGCAGTTTTCCCATCGCCAGGTCCGATCGTCCGGTGACGTTTCTCGCCTTTCTCGTAGAAGAGAGAGAGAGAGAGAAAGAGGGGAGAGATTTCCGCGTTCCAGAGTGTTCAGGAATCCGCGGCGGTTGACGTGGTTGACGCGGGCTCGCGAATAATCTTGTTACACGAGCGGCAACCGACTGGTAGCCAGTGTCAACTCGTTTTTTCTCCGAACGCACGTGCATCGACATGTACCATCTGGCCGGTGGATGTCGCCGTACAGCAATTGAACGTAATGATATTCTGGTACCATCCGAGTTACATACGTCGCCCTTCCCCGTCCCAGCCCTCACGCTCAGTCATCTTTCCTCTCCTTCTTCCTTGGTGGACGATCACTCCCTCCCCACTTTTAGCTGGCGTTGGCCATTGACCGACCTTCGCAGTTGAACTGTGCCGCGAGAAGATAGGAGTTGCTCCTTTCTCTCGATTCTCTCTCTCTCTCTCTCTCTCTCTCTCTCTCTCTCTCTCTCTCTTTCTCTCTACCCGTGTTGTGTGTTACACACATAGTCGTATGCAGTATGTACGTACGTGCAACGCGGCGTGTTTCTGTATCTATAATACATACAGGGTGAATGGAAAAGAAAAGGGGTTGTAGTCAAAACTCGTGAAAAAGTCTTAATAAACGTTAGAGTTAGAGGAAACGTAACCTAAATCTCTTGCGCTGAAATGGGATTGTTATGCTCAAACGAAAATTGTACGAGAAAAACTTGGTAACATATTTTTGGTAACGAAAGAAGGCTTTCGTGACGACAATTCCAGAAACATCTATCCTACTTTATCGGACGAGATCTGGAGGGGATGTTCGAAAAAGATTTCGATATTCGAGGAATCTGTGACACCGGCGTGTCTGGTATTCGAGCGGTGTTTCCTAAGCTTCTGAAACCTGTGGCGCAGTGAGTTCTCGGCTCATAATCGACCGTAATTAAGACACCGACGATTACAAAGCGACGTGAAACGATCGATGCGTGATCTGAACTATTAATGCACGGGTGGCCAACCGTGGCGCCACTAGTGGCACATTTCGTAATTTCTGGTGGCGCATGGACCGAGTTTTGACGATGAACAAAACGAATAATCCACGATATGAAAGTATCGAAATTAACTCAACTACTTTCAGAATTTAGTCGATATATTGTCACGGTCAATTTCCCTTAGTTTTCCAAAAGCAAAGTTTCATACCCTCTCTCCTGTTCCAAGTGACGTCGACTTGATAAACTTTTGGAAGATCCTACCTCCCGAAGCTTTTCCAAACCTCGGAAAGTTGGCGCAAAAATACACGTGCCTTATCTGGTAGTACCCATAGATGCGAACGAGCTTTCTCCTCCGTGAAATTAATTAAGAATAAGCGCCGATCGAGAATGACCGATAAGAATTTAAAGAATTCGAAGGATATAAATAATTTGGTCGAGAGCAAACAGGCTCGTAAATCTTATTAAAAAATAAGTTATTTTGATGTTTTCTAGTGTTCTTCTTCTAAAGTTCTCCTCTCTAAAGATTGTTAAACCAAAAGATAGAACAGAAGGAATTGCTCGAATGATGGTTCTAGATCTGCGACCTATCGATATAATTGAAGGCGTGAACTTTAACGAATTATTTATTCCTGTTACCAATCCCAACTCCTTCGGGAATTCCGATTTATTCGAGAATCTCGAAATTTTCTGGTACCTGTTCCAATCTCGAAGAAATTTTTACATTTTTCACAAATCAAACTACGTTTGCACGGATAGTTTTTAACACAAAATTCTGTTGACATGTACTAAATTCTAATTTATAAGTCTGTGACATACAATGCTGATCTAATGTAGAAAATAATTGTATTACAGTCGAAGATTAAGTTGGTCGTTTCTTAAGAATAGGTATGCAAATAAGAAAGCGTCCACGTTGGCCCGCTGGGGGCCCAATAGTTCACTTATCAACTAATAGTTCAGTTTAGATCGTGAAACAAAGAATGAACAGAAATTTTCACGATTTAAATTGAACTGTGGGTTGCGTAGTTCTTAGCTTGACATGGTTTTACAAGCATTAAAGTTTGTAAAACTCTAATGTTTGTAAAAAGATATCAATTACCAGGTCTCACCACGAGGAGGTGACTACACACGAGACCCACCCGGGCCCTAATCCCAACCACCCTCCATTGCATGCAAATAACTCGGCATTCTTAATGAATACAGAGTGTTTTATACTATTTGGCCCGGGATTACGAACAACGGAGACAGACGTTCAGTAGTTCAATCTCAAACTTAAGTCTAAATCTTAACTCTAAAGCGCATGCATGAGATTAAACTATGGAACTCTGTCTCCCGAACAACGATCGCGTTAACAATCATACAGTATATACACTCATACAATCATACATTACATACATTACATACGATCATACGTTACATACATTACATACGAATGCAAATCATACAATATGTCGCATATCACTCGCAGCCATTCATACTAACCACACACTCGTCTAACATGAAAGTTACACAATAATTGTACAATAATTCGTAGCCCTATCAGTGCATTCTGTATCAAAGACACGTTTATCGAACTTTGAACGAAATAAGGGAAACTAAACTATCGACACGCTTCAATATCGTGCTTAGCAAGGGATATAACGCGAAATGTAGCCGCGGTTTGTCAGTGTGCCAAATCAGGGTTCGAGCACTTAGAGGCAAGTAGTCTAGTGTGTTGCCCCCAACGACACAGTGGGGTTCCGAAGAACCGCTGAGCCGGATTACAAAGGACGCTAGACTACAAGAACCTACCTCGTCCATTCGGACGGGGTTGCAGTTCCCCAACTTGACACACTGACAACGAAAATTGGAATCTTCACTCTAGTGCAAGGACAGTAACAAAAGTAATTCTACTCTAGTGCAATGACAGAAACAATAGTAACAACGAACGAAAAAAGAGAAGAGAGGAGGTGTCCCTAATTTCGTCTCAAGTTAAATAAACGTGTCTTTGTACAGAATGCGTTCACAGTGAATTTACAAATAATAAGTATCTTATAATTAACTAAAACTAAACGCACGCAATTTAAAACTAAAACGCACGCTTCCCACGATGTCCCTGCGAGATCCCTCGTCGTCCATCGGTGGGGGCCCAATAGTTTACTTATCAACTAATTGTACCTACAGTTCAGTTTGGATCGTGAAATAACGAATGAACAGAAATTTTTACGATCTAAACTGAACTGTAGGTTGCGTAGTTCTTAGCTTGATATCGTTTCACAGACATTAAAGTTTATATTTTATCGTTTTACAATTTAGCGTGACAACTTTAATGTTTGTGAAACAATATCAATTACCAAGACCCACCACGTGGAGGTGACTACGCACGGGTCTCGTTATAATCAATACTCTTTCATATATTTCTCACATATATGTCTCAACTTATATTGAATTTAAGTAATTTGTTAGGAAGAGGAATGGTATTCGTAAAATAGGGCATAATTGTTCGATCGATCTAATGACTAATTTGAGATATTAAAGAGATATTCTTGTTTGACTAATTAATAGTAAAGGACTAAATTATTTTCCAAATTATTGATTCAAAGAGAAATTCTGAATGTATCTAATAATATTTAAATAGCAGTAGTATTGTTAGACTAATGTTATCTATGTATGTGCAGAAATTTAACGTATATTACGGTAATTGTTAAAGAATGGTAACCAATAAAGTGTATCTTGTACGACTACGATACAAATCATGGAAATTGAACTCGTATTCAGATTCATATAATCACGATCAAGTGTTAACCCAACACCAAAGAAACCAAACCATGCAACTTACCGTTCGTTGAAGTCAGAATTGTAGTTTAAGGTTTGGTTGCAGACATTATTTAAAATTTCTCTGCTAAATTTTAGTCGATGTGGACACGACGGAAGTTTGATTGATAATGAGCCTCATTACCGCTGAAGGTTAATCATATGTTTCAGTCGTCAGTGATCCAGAACAGTTGATAATTTTTTTCAAACTTCTAGATTTCGTCGATGTGCACAGGACAAAAATTTAATTCGTAATGAGCTCTCGTCTTTGTATCGATTGACATTGTTCCGATCTTTCGGTCGTTAATCGTGCGATACAGATAATAAAAATTTCTTAGAAATGTATTAGTGACTCGATTGACTACAAATGATTGATTAAAAATTTTAAATAGAACTTAGAAATGTTATAGAAGAGAATTTATTGTTTAATTGTTACAAATAAATTATTAGAAATGTTAGATAATGTTTAAACAATTAGAATATTCAGAAATATTATTTAAAACTCACTCCTGAATTTTGGTCGATGTGCACGCGACGGAAGTTCAATTGTTAATGAGCCTCTGTACCGCTGAAGGTTAATCTAATGTTCCGTTCGTCATTAACCCGGAACTGTTGATAATTTTTTTTCTAGTTTTTCGAAAGGGCATTACTCTATTACACTGATCAATAGTTTTTAGATTTCTTTCGCAAGGTTACACTTTCACAATTATGTTACAATGTCAAATGTAATAATTTATTAATTTTTTTATCTATATATAACTGGCTAAAACTAAATTCTCACTTTCATGATAATTTTTAAGTTACAACAGCATTGACGTATATTAAATAGAAATTCATGTGGAGGAAAGTTATGTAGTCAAAAATCGAGTTAAGCAGTGTGATCGTTCAGAGTAATCGCGCAACGTATAAAAATTTTCACTCGTTTATTGTTTCAAATTGCAAGGAATATATGTATTATGTAACTATCTTTTCCGTTATTGTGAATAATATAATTTATCATAAATGAATTGTTCAAACTATGGAATAACGCTTGGAAGTTCAATCACTGATTGAATTGCTGTAAATAAATAGTTAAATCTGTTAAATAATATACAAAAATATCATCGAAATGCGTTATTTTGCAATTTGAATAATTCATTTGAAACAATTAAATTTTTAATAATTAAATTATTTTATTTATACAATATTTCTAGACACTATTTCATAAGTTTCTCAATTTTTATATTACGATTAAACAATTGAATTAATCATTTCATTCGATAAGTCAACGTCATTTCTCTTAAGTACATTGTTCAAGATTCTTATAAATTAATAGTTAAATATTTTAAGTAACACTTAGAAGTATTACAAAAGAGAATTTATTGTTTAATTGTTGCAAATAAATTATTGGAAATATTAGATGATGCTTAAACAATTAGAACGTTCAGAAATTAGTCATTTAAAAATTCACTTAGAATGTTTAATCGATGTACACGCGACGAAGGTTCAACTTACAATGACCCTTTTCGCTGCTCGACCATCAGATAATAGTAAAGTCACCGATGCACAACAGGTGGTAGTCTCTGTCAATACTTCCAAAAACCCTATTTCTATTACAATAATCAATAATTTTACAGTTTTTATGTTTTGTTTGGTTAAACATTTTTCAATTTTACAGTTTTATTGTTTCATAGCCGCCGTTGATCTTAGGCAGCAATAAATACTGTAATTTTAGGGAGAACCCGAAAAAGTCGAGATTGAACCCGGCTACCGTTTCTCGAACTACTCCACAATGCTGCTATGGCAGTCTAGTTAGTTCAATTTCTTCTGTCAGCGAAGTTATTGGAAACACGGATTCTAAGAACCGGTACTTGGACATCACGTACGCTGTCGAATAGTATTCGCTGAGAAATTCCGGAAGCTCAGACGTGATGTTCCAAGATCCGTGCGAATTTAATGATGCAACGATTCACGATAATGAATCTCGGCGATCGATCGGTCGATCAGCGGCCGGCAGCAACGTGTATATCAATTACGACAATCTCTATTCACGATCTCAAACGACCCGAGTCTGACGAATCTTCCAAAACAAAGCAACGTCCCCTCTTCTGTCCTCCCCCCTCCACACAGAGTTTCTTCCATTTTCTCTGTTTCCATCGCACAGAGGGCGCTGTGAGAACTTTGAGAACTATGACATCGCGCATGGAGGGGAAAAAGCGACTCGCGAACGTAATATAGCGGTTCTCTGTTACAACGATTGACAAGTTTCCTGGTCGGCGCGGCCAAGGGTGCACCGCAGCCCCCCTTATGGAAGTTGTATATCTATATCTCGTCGTAGCGAGAGAGAGAGAGAGTCGAAAGCGGCTGAAAAGGACGAGATCGCAAAAGCATGCGGCCTCGGCTCGGCGGGGGAGGGGGAAACTTCGAGAGAGACTGTTCGAGCGCGAACGTGACCGGTTTGCGAGTCGATCGACGGCTCAGCGGCGGCAGCTCGTTAATCGTTGCCACGGCCGATCGTATATTTCTAGCGTAAGTAGACGTGCCTCCGTTAATGGTGTTTCTTCTTTTCGGTCGGTGCCCCGCCTCGTTCCTACGACTGCCGCGGTCATCCCCTATCTATCACCTTGCCCATCCTGTGAGTTTTTTGCTCATCGCCGCTGCCCCATTTCCGATCATTCGCGCACGTTCCGTCTCGCGAGCCGCTGGCGTGATTGCCCCCCCTCCCTCCCTCCCTCCTTCCCTCCCCCGCCTCAGACAGCCAGTGGCTCGCGCGTTGCGCCTCCGTTATTGTTATAATTCGTCGACGATCGATGAGAACGTGGAAAGGGGGCGAGAGACCGGTCACTGGTCCCCCGGCGATTCAGGTAACAGTAGTATTCCCAATTTAAGCGTGAATTTAAGGGGATCGAAAGCGGACGATTAAGTGGTGCGGTGTATTCTGCGAGTTGCGTTGGGAATATCGGGTGTCGTGTTTCGCGTAGTCGTGGACAGCTCGGACGGTAAGGTAGCGCAGAGTGGTGACACATAACCTCTTGCCCTGGTGTCACGAATATTTGACCGAAAATTGCGATATTTCCTCGGCTTTAAGTATATTCAAGTATAACCCAGGCAGAGTAAATAATAAATTTGTTACTTCTCAATAATTTCTATCGTACCGGCGAGTTTAAAGCAAGATGAAAGCGAATTATTGTATATATGGTTTGGTCGCTCGTTACGGTCCGCAATCAGTTGCCGGCGCAACGTGGTTAAAAGTTAGTGTAAACTAATATAATTTCGTTTAGTCCGATATAAACTACAAATAATTTATTATTTCTCAATAATTTCTATCCAGTGATATCATACCGACATGAGTTCAAAAGAAAAAGAAAGCGACGAATTATTGTACACGGTTTGGTCACTCGTTACGGTCCGCAATCGGTTGCCGGCGCAACGTGGTTAAATATTGCATTCAGTTATTATGCTTTACACATTATACAATAATATTACAATTATAAATATACAGTGATATTATATTTAATATATTATACAATATTATTTATTGTATTATATTATATATATTATATTACACAATATTATTCATTACAATAATTTACAATAAATTGTATTATATCATTTACTATTTACTTAATATTCATTTTATCCAATTTAAATTACATTGTTTATTACAATGATTTACAATAAATTATATAATATTGTATAATATGTATTTGTGCGTGCAGTACAATACAATACAATATGTAGTATATTACGCAAGAGGTTAACACACAGCAGATAAGTATCGTTGCTTCTTGCGGATACGATTCGTCCCTTTGAGTTTTCATCCTCTCCCTCTCTTGTTTCTTGCCACGGGATCCAATTTCCAGCTCCATTCTGACAGATGAGTCTCGGATCGGAGCGTAGCTTCCTCCAATCGCCGATTCGCCACCTTTTGAATTTTCACCATTATCCCCTCCCCCTCCTTCTCGTTTCTTCTCGCCGCGCTCTTTTCCGCGCGAGATCCAATTTCCACTTCCATTCTGACAGATGAGTCTCGGATTAACGTCCCCGGAGCGTAGCTTCTATCTAATTTGTGGCGAACGGTTCTGCGAAAAATCGATTCGCGAAGGCGGCCGCTTCTTTCGCAGGGGTTCTACCTTACCGGCGCGCGAGTAGAATTTTCCCCCGCGTAATTCGACTCTGTACTTCGCGTTCCAGCGCAATTTCCGGCGGGGACTTTTGGAAAAGACTTTTCGTTCTTGTCGAAGAAGTCCGACCTTGATGCGAGAAACACACGATCAACGCGAATAAATCAGTACGAGTATTTAGTAATTTGATAATAAATTATAAACGGCATGTTATGTGTAACGAGTTGACGGAGAAATGTGATTACCTTAGCGGGTAAGGCAGTTTTAAGGAATTCTTCCACATCTTGAGTTGGTATTTTTTTCCACGGTGAAATTATAGACGAGCAATTTAAGGCGCAACGTCGAATGAATTTATAAACATAAGAGACACGAGAACTTTGCAAAATTGGTTGTTGTACCCGATCGATTTTATTAATCAGCCGTTTCACTTTGCACGGTAATCTCTGACGTTTTTTCTTCTTTTTTCGAATTGTGCAATTTACATCGAGTTAATGGATTAATGAGGTTACGATTTTTGTTAGGATAATATGGACGACATGTTGAACAGTTAATTTTACGAATCTGCAACCACTCTTTTCTCACGAGAATATGATTAAATTTCCAACGATGGAGTTCAGCTTTGTCGCCTGATTTCCAGAAAAATGCACATTTTTTAGTTCAAAGCGATGTTATTGTTTCCATCCACCAACTTCATCTGCAAGAGAACACGGTTCCACGAATATAAAAAGCGACAATTCAAAGCCAAGTGAATGAAATTTCTAATCTAGGCGAGTCGCCTTTCCAAATAACGCTTATAAAAAAAAAAAAAAAAAAAAAAAAGGTTTTTTTTAATAAGCAGCCGACGAAATCCACTTTATCCACGCTTGTTCGTCTCTTCGCGATGCTGCGTCGATCGCTGTTGTCTCGCTCGCGCAAAGGGGACTTCCTCCGCGCCCCTGTGGGCCCGTACGTGTCGCGGAAACACTTTCACCAGGCCAGTGGTAGTAACTAATCGATAATATCGACAGGCGGAAAGAATCGAAAAGGAAATCACCGGCTCGCTATCAATGCAATTATACCTGCGTTCGACGTGGAACTCCGATGTTATCTGCACGGAGCGCGTCTCAACGCTAGCGAAACGAGATTGCGTACTGCGTA
Source organism: Tetragonisca angustula (assembly GCA_036937485.2). Taxonomy (NCBI): domain Eukaryota; kingdom Metazoa; phylum Arthropoda; class Insecta; order Hymenoptera; family Apidae; genus Tetragonisca; species Tetragonisca angustula. The sequence continues at coordinate 3,043 of JAWNGG020000493.1, read as the reverse complement.
ATAACATCGAATGCTGCTCGTCCGAGTTCTGATTGCCATGAGTGTACAAATATACGATCATTAATTTCGCGGTTTTTGCTTTTTTTCTCGTTTCTTTTCATTATGTCTGGCTCTCGAGCGGCACAGTTTTTTTCTTTCGTTTCTCGCTGAAAAAGGAACGCAGTGAGTGGCTGAAGAAAGCACAGGGTGGCCACTGGAAAAACTGAAGGGTTTGAGAAAAGTCACAACTCGTTCGTTTTCATTTATCCGTGATTTGTGAGTAGGAAAAACGGTGGGACATTTGAGGGACGTTGTTTTTCGCGTGTAATTTCACTGGCTTCACGTGGAGTCACAAGTGTGTCGATGCTTTTTTTGACACTCCAATTTTTACGTTTTATGTTTAATTAGTTATCATCGTACAACTAATTATTGGAAATTTCTACTGGATACATTACATTTACATATTTTTATATTTTACTTTTATATATTTTTTTATTTCTTTATTCCATTCCGTTATGTTATTTCACTTTTACATATTATATCACGTAGTGAACTAGTTATGAAAACAGATTTTGCTGATAAATTATTTGCTTTTTATTTTATTATGTTATTTCACTTTCATATTTTACGTGTCATGTCGTATTACATCATATAGCCAACTATTTCTGGAAACATATTTTGCTAACGCATCGTTTGTATCTCTTGAACCACTATACATCTCTTTGCGTTATTCATTTCTTCAACAAATCGATTTGTCAACAAATTGATCTGTTGTTTTTCACGTAGCACGATTAAAAAAAGAAAAAATGAAAATATAATATAATCACATGTAAATATTCGTATATTTTATACGTTCCATGCATTCTTGTGTATTCCTGTGCATTCTAAGTGTCTCGTAACTCGTACCTAACCTATACATTTTTAAAACTGATTTTCAATTTTACCAATAAAAATTATGACAATCGTGTCTCGTTCGAGTTTGTATTTGTTGTGATTCACGTAACACATTCATTTGTAACAATTTGGTGAGCCAGACTTGTGCACTCTAATTGCAATTGTCTCGTAACTCGTACCTAACCTATACATTTTTAAACTGATTTTCAATTTTAACCAATAAAAATTATGACAATCGTGTCTCGTTCGAGTTTGTATTGTGTGATTCACGTAACACATTCATTTGTAACAATTTGGTGAGCCAGACTTGTGCACTCTAATTGCAATTGTCTCGTAACTCGTACCTAACCTATACATTTTTAAACTGGTTTTCAATTTTACGAATAAAAATTATGACAATCGTGTCTCGTTCGAGTTTGTATTGTGTGATTCACGTAACACATTTATTTGTAACAATTTGGTGAGCCAGACTTGTGCACTCTAATTGCAATTGTCTCGTAACTCGTACCCTAACCTATACATTTTTAAACTGGTTTTCAATTTTACGAATAAAAATTATGACAATCGTGTCTCATTTGAATTTGTATTGTGTGAGTCACATAATACATGTAGGTATTCGTAACAGTTTGGTGAGCCACTGTATGTAGGCCTGAAATTCGATATATACACATGTATATACATATGAATTAGAGCCGTTTGCCTTTCAAGACGCAACACCGCGGTTGTTCGATACCTTCGACAGGTGAAATAAAGTATTATTTGTTTTACGTGGGAAACGAGAGTTATTTCTTTAGAAAGAAAAAAAAATGTCAATAATGTTATCTCCTATACTTTACAATTACAATAATATTCAATATAATTAATTTTTATCTCACTGAAAATATCGAATTCTGCATCTTGTATATTTTATTCTTCATTTTCTATATTTTGTGCAATTTATATGGCCGCGAATTACCGGGAATTCGTAAACTCTTTCTTTAACTCTAGACGGAATTTTTGTTCCAATTGTTAAACGTGAAATATTTCTTAAAATGAAAAAAGTAATATTTAAATGTTTAAATTAATATAAATGTTTAATTTAATAGTAAATTTACAAAATAATAATAAATTTAATAATAAACTTAATAATAAATTTATAAAACAATAATAAAGTTATAATTTAATAATAAACTTAATAATAAATTTATAAAATAATTAAGAGTAATATTTAAATTCTCTGTTACAGAGTGGGGCATAAATAATCCCACCGTGCAACGAACGTTTCAAATGAGATTCATTGAAAATAACCCATCTTTAGGCGAGTCTATATTAAAAAATATCTCACCGTGCATTATGATGCACTGTCAACAAAAATGTGGGACAATTTTGAACCCACCTCACCCCCCAAAGAGTTAAATACAAGAGACGCCATGGCCATCGGTCCAGGGACTTGAAAATTGATCGGAGAGACACGTGCATTCGTCGCGAGAATATTTATGACACTTAAATAATTCAACCGGCCCATCGGCCGCAAATCATTGAATATACGCTCGCGACTACGTGACATTGCGGGCATCCAAACGTTTCCATCAAAAAGCAATTGGCCCCCCCCCTCCTCTCATTTTGATAACCGAGGCATTTCCTCCGTCTTTTTATTATACTGCTCGACGAGAAACGAATACGTGAAAGCGCGCGAGGCTAACGAGGAGCATTAACAAGTAATTGGGCAACGAAAGTGAATACAAATGATCGATATCGTCGCAAGTGCATTTGTCGTTTAACTTCGTCATATGCATGAGAAAATAAGATTTCGTTGCTGTTGTTGAAATTAATGGCCCGTTCATTTAAGTAAATTTGTCATCAGTAATCTCGACTGAAGATTGTTCATAGTAGTTTAGATACGAAAAATATTTTACCCTTTTTGACTTTTTCTTTTCGTTGTTGTTTCACTCCTATTGCATTTGTCTAACTTCGTCATATGCAGAGAAAATAAGATTTCGTTGCTGTTGTTGAAATTAATGGCCCGTTCATTTAAGTAAATTTATCATCAGGAATCTCGACTGAAGATATGAAATAGACTGTTCATAGCAGTTTGATGAGAGAAAAAAAATTGTATTCCATATGACTGTTTTCATCTGTTTTCTGATTTTAAATCCTGTTCAGTCGATACATATCGTGTTGCGCAATACCC
>JAWNGG020000492.1:0-42320 GCA_036937485.2 Tetragonisca angustula | reverse complement strand
ATATATATTTTGTTTCAAATAAATAATTTTACTATGACAAATGTATCTAATGACATATCCTCAAACATATGCATGTTTTTGGTAAAATTATGTTTTTTAAATTGATATGTAACAACAATAATTCTGTAACGATTAATGATTATTCTTTAGCTGTTATGTATTGGTTTTCTAATAGTTGCAAAAATTTTCCAAATAAATTTCCAAAATTATAACTAAAGTTGTAATTATTGTGCAGCAGTAAAATATAAAATATTCATCTGAAATTTAGATATGTAAATAAATTGGTCGCAAACTGCATAATGACAATCATGTACAGTTCCATGATCTATAAATTTTCAATTTTTTTATTATATGTTTTCCTTAGACCAAATTCTTAAGCATCAAAAATGAATATATCTATTTTCTAAGAATTATTTTTGGAATAATTTTACCATATCATATAATAATTGTGACTTTCTGCGTGTATTATCTTATTTAATACTGATAAATATTTATTTCTATTTTACTTGCTCATGAGCAGGATTAACATTAGCTTACCCATAATTTAATGCTGGCTCACCATTTCTGTAGTCTATCATAAGTTTACATCGCTGTATCCACCTGTTAAAAGATATAAAGGAAAAACAATTTACTGCAAGTCCACTTTTAAATGTGAAAAATCCTTGCTTGGAATAATTAAAATGATTATTGTAAAATTAATATTTTATACCTATAGTCAGCGTTAAGATGAATTTCATAAATAATAATTTACATATACATGTATCATATATATATATACCCATAAATTCATATGTATCTACATATAAATTTCAATAATTAATATATTGTGTTTAATATACATCAAGATAGTTCACATTATTCAACAGAAAAAAAAGATAAATGAACATATTTCCTTACAGATGCTAGTATGATATTAAACTATTAAAGTTGAATTGAATTATAGTAGAGTGTTTAAATTTAAAATTAACATTTAATCATTTACTAACGTAACGGATTTGATTGGATCAAACCTACACATGTCTAAAAATTCATCGTACGAATCAACATTTATACATTTTGACAGACGAATTTATAAATACCATATCATTTAGTATACAATACATGATATAAGAATTTATAAATGTAATACATAAATTTTTTACATGAATAAATAATTTATAAAACATATTATTACCAATTCAGATACACAAGAACAATACAAATGAAATAAGATAGAAAATACATGTGAAATATGATATAAAATTTGTTGCTCCACTTCAAGATGGAATAATTTTATTTACCTGCAGTAGATGCATCGAAATCATTTAGTTTTAAAGAAATATTATTTTTGATAACTTTGAGACTATGTGTGAAATAAATAAACATCTTTAAGAAAGAAATGTGATTTGTTTCCCTAAACACCCACATGATGTCAATTTACTATCTTATTATAAAAAAATAAAATAAAACGGAAAATTGTTTCATAACAAAAGCTATATGTTCCTCAGAGATAGGAAAAGGTAGTAATAATGACTTACATGATAATATAGAAGTTTAAAATGTGTTTATAAAAGAAATAAATACAATTAATGTTTAAATAATCCTAAATCAGGAAGTAAACATTACCTTGAGTATATATTTATATTTATATATTTGAATACAAATATTATATAAATACAAATAATTATCTCTTCCAGTAAAGAAGATTATTGAATGTTATGAACATTTGGAGCAAATGCATAATTATCGTAGGAAAAACTATATTTTTACAGAAGAAACTGTATTAAATCATATTTATTTAAAAAAAAATAAAATAAACAGCATTATTCATCAATTTTCTTTAAAACTGCAATATTACTTCATTATTCTTAAATCTCAAATATCTTTGGAATATCATACTCCTGTGAACTTCTTTCCAAAAATGTTTATATAAGCAAAACAAATAATTATGGAATAAAGAATATTTATTTAATTAACTGCTGAATCCTTCAGAATTCATGAAGCATTTACATTTTTACATGTTTAATAGACTCTTGAATTAAGATTTTCTAGTAATCTGTTTAATCTCTTTTTCAAGTGTAAAGTTCCAATTTCATAATTTTATTATCCTATTTCATAAGTATACAATATTATACAGAAGTATTTGACTTTTTAGTACTATATTCTAAAACTATGTGATACAGAATAATGATTCATTATTACCACAAAATAATAGCAAATAAAAATTTTCTTTAAATTTCTTTCAAATATTTTGATCATATTATATATAAGAACGATTTATATTTATATGTAAAAATTGAAAAACAGTGTAGTAAAATGAAGCAAAGTATGATAAATATATAAATCACAAATTATTTATAATGTTAGAAAAATACGATGCAACAAAAAGTATAAAGTAAAAGTATAATGGAGAATTTAAAATAAACTTACTTTCTCCGTCTTCCTTTCATTGGCTTCTAAATATACGGAACTGAGTTTTTACATTCTAGATACACGTTCCGTATGATAATAAAATAACAATACGATAACTAAATAGTTATGAACACAAACTCCTTCTGTAAACTATAATACGTGGAACTGAAAATGACGATAGGTTATGCTATTTTCTGAGCAAACATACGTACATATTTGAAAACATTATTCCACAGTAATAGCGATACAAATGTAATGTAACACTGACATTTAGAAACGTTATGAATTTTATGTCGCTACTTATGAAATCTGAGAAACGTTTTAGGAGATTATACAATTTGCGTATTTCCAAACCGGACATATACCACAATGGATGTACCACGGATAACGTACATCTATTGACCTAATACGTAATATATTTTTTTCACTTACATTCGTAAGACTTCATTTCTATTTTCATGTCATATCCTGTCGTTTCGATTTATGCAGGTTTTACAGTGAAAGCAGCGCTGTTAGTGAAATAATTAGAATAAAAAAATTCGGACAGTGATGCAACATCTGTTTCAAAAATTATTTGTTGAATTGAATACAATCACATGATACTTTTAAATAGATATAAATAATCAAATATATATAGTAAATTTTTCATTTAAAACTTCAATCACTGTTTCAAATCGTATTTCTTTATTGGCGAACTCTGACCACGTTCAATTCAATAAATAAGTTTCAGTGCAGAAGCAACAATATAGTCTATATTTTTTTATTTTAATTCTTATCACTTGTAGTGCTGCTGTGCAAAATTTGCCTAAATCACTACAGTAGTAATAGCAAAAATAGTAAAAGAGTTATGAATCGTCTCGAACGTATAACATCAGAAAGCATTAAGTGTTACGCCTTTCCTATATCTCACCTGTGATATAAGTTAATGATTACAGCACCAATGAAAACGTTAAATATGGTTATTATTACTATTGTCAGAATGTTCAAATATTGTCGATGTGGAAATATTTCGAAATACTGTCGATCTATATTATAAATAAATTCTACAATATTGTAAGTGTAACAATGTAGAAATGTTAATTATACGTGACAAGCACCACAAGAGAAACAATTGAACGGAATTCCCGGTTAAAGGTTATATTCAATTGCTTATATTTCAAATACGTTTGTGATTTGGAAAGAGCATTGTGCACTATTTTAAAAAGTTTTTCCAATTCAGATGTTGATTAAAAATAAATGCAGTGCTTAGAAATGTATTTCAGTCTATTTTATGTATGTATTATATGTGTTATATAACACTGTGTTTCTTTCGTACAGCTATGAGACATGTCATATATCAAAGCAGTTTGATAATTCATGATTCCACACATATTTGTAGCAATCATATCGCTTCTTTTCTATCGTATTAATGTACTGTGATTATATTATTGAATTACTGGTGACTGTAAGCTCATCTTGATTTATATGAATTTGATAATTGTTGTAAAGAATTATATACTTCATATTATTTGTAATTACTGCCCAATATTCTATTTTGTTAATTACTGTGTATACAGTATATTGTTCATTACTGTCGCACATCACTATTCAAAATTTTCTAGTTCTTATTTCGTTAATTGAGATTAGTGTCTTATATAGTTAGCATTGCTGTGGATGTATATAATAATTCCTGTAAGAATTTTCAGATTTATCCCAAACTTCACCAATATAATCACTATAGTGCAGTATTTCTATGCTAATAAAATTTCAAAACATTTTACATTAGTAAGCGTAAAGTGTATGTAGAAGTCATAGGAAACGAACCAATTCCTGTATATATATGTGTGCTTGATTCCCCATTTTAGTAAGTTCATGATGCGAGTTACTGCATGAAATGTTGTTTTATCTTCGAAAATGGAGACGTTAAGATGTATCTGCACAGTTTTTTAACTAACACATTCGGACAATTATTTTCATTGTTATACCTTTACTGATTATAGCCACTTTAACATTAACTTTGTTTAATTAACGTAAGTTTCCACTTCAAAATTTATCAAACATTACTATTCGATAACATATTAAATTTGTAAGTAAAAGTTATCTTTCTCTCTTTAATTACCTTCTTCACTATTTAGTAATAGAATCATATAATATTATTTTATTGTTGTACTATTTGTCTCATTTGTATATTTGACTTTGCACGTATAGCATGTTACAATCAGAAATTTCAACAGTTGTATTTTTTTCTTTCTGTCGAATAATTAATGACTTTTGTAATAATTTGCTACACTACTATGACCGGAAAGGAATGTTAAGAGAGATTTGAAAATGATTTATGCATGAGTGTTCGTACCCTTTTTTGTAGATACCGTTGAGGAATCTCAAGGTTTGTAATAGGTAGAGTGTGCAAAATATGTGTTATTTTGTTCAGGCGGGAATCTCTGTAGATACGGTAGGAAGAGTATATGCATCTCTCTCGTATTGAAAACTAAAGAGTATATGCTTTTCAGATAATTCTCACCGCCCTCATTCCATTATTTGCTTCAAGCACGTTCGTATCTGGGACTAATGAAAGTTCTCGGATTTATTAAATTGGATTAGATCATATTCAGTGCAAAAGATATTTAAAATTATTTTTGCAACAAGATGAAACACATTTAAATTAAAACAGATGGAATAGAAAGTCTTCAACTAAAAAATAGAATGTCTTCAGTTTAATAGATAAGAATATCTGTTAATCCGCCAGAAAATATTGCTTTCATATCCTAATAACAAGTAACTGCACTCAATTAAGAGTGACGTCGAAAAGCGAAAGATAATTTTCTAGTAAGCATATATCATCTTCCTCTTTCATGACAGTGTAATATAATAATAGAAACAAGTTTGAAATGTCGTATTATATACATATAATTAAATATTCATGCAAACTCTTATTTTTGAGAATATAATTAATGAAATTGAACCTTTATTGAAACAATTATTTTATGTACTAAATGTGTAAAGCACTATATATTGGATATATAACGTTTCATACTATCGTCTTCCTAACGTTTTCATTAATTCTGCTGTACGTAGCATCGACAGCAAGGTCATCAGCAACGACGGTGGTTAAAAACTTGTGAGTAATGTTTTGTTTGCGTTTTTGAGATATTTTGAAACTCTTTGCACTTCATATTGCGGGGTCAGGTTTATGTTTGAGTTATTTCCGTGTCTCTGTTTTTGGCTCTGTCTGTGGTACGGCATTCCTGCAGAATGTGCGTAACTGTTAACTGCTTGTTACTGCAATGGCTGCAGGAGAGTAGTGCAGAGCTTCTAATTTTGTGCGCGTTTGTCAGCTTAGTATGACCAGTTCCTAGGCGTGTGATATATATTTCTTCTTTCTTGTCGCTAATGTTTAATGTCTGTTGCTAAACGTCTCGGATACTTTTACGTAGTTGAGTACTTTTAGTTGAGATCCATGTTTTGTTCCAATCATTTTTTATTACTCCTTTGCAGTGGATTATTTGGACTTCATAGGGAACTGGAACATGGTTGCGTTTGTTGGTAGGTAAGGAACCTATGGCAGCATTCGCTGCTGCGTCGGCCACTTCATTTCCTTCTATTCCTTGATAAGCTTGAATCCAGATGATTATAGCGTTTGTGTTAGTTTTATAGTGGTTTCGTTCTTGAACCGTAATTAGTAATTGTCTTGGGCACATAGGGAGTATCCATCGTTTCCCCTTCTCTTTTCTAACTAAACCACTTTCCCACTTCTGTATTTGTCTGAGGCTGCGTGTGAATGGAATTAAAGATTGTAGAAATATAAAAGTAACTGTAATAGTAATGCGTTTCTAAAATTTAGGAGACGACGACATTGGCTAACATGTTCCGTTCAGGGTGGGTGTCAACAGTCAGTGTCCCCGTCGACGTTTCGTCACATCAGAAAGATTTTGATGCTGTCCGCTTTAAACATTCCCTGAACGTTCTGCAATCATTCGTTATCTAAGAGTCAATATTTATCTAAATATATACACCACTCTGGATGGAATAACGTGGCTTGCATATCTAACAGGTACATGCATCGTGTGTATAAATAATTCATAAGTCGTTGTTGTATTTTATTATTATGAACACAGTTCGAATTTATTAACTATAAATTTATATATAGAGTTCGAAATAATTACGTTATGTGTATATTTTCGTTACTGTATGTATTATATGTAGTGTTGTAACGTTGCGTGATATTTTAAGTTACAATTATTTTGTACAGAATACAGAAATATAATATAAAAAAACTTTGATTTCAGAACAGTCTTCTGTTTTATTATCCATTGTGTCAATATCCATTCTATCATTCGAATTATCTGTACAGAAGTATCCCGTACTTTAACGTAGAACGACAATCGTTATAGTCACACTATGCAGAAATTATATATTCTAGCTGCCGTAATTTTGTTCAAGGGAATGTTACATTGACAAACTGAAAAATGGACTCTATAGTTTTTAAATTTTTCTATGGATATCGTGACAAAGCTGAAACTGTGTATAATCATATTAATGCTATTTTTCTCGAAAGTTCGTTGCTTATTATCGTTTTAATATGTAATACACTTCAAATTTAGGGACACCCTTATCCCAGTTTCTTTGCGGGTATTCTGGAACATACAATTAAATGTTCTAGAGTTAATGATACATAGTTTCTATCTCTGGAAATGTGATATCTTCCATTTCTATTTAATCTTTCGTCAGAAGTAATGAGATGTCCAGTTTATGCGAATTATTCCGAATTGTGTGATTTATTGTTTGTTAATTGACTCGGAACATTCTTCATAAATTTTTTCTTCTAAAACTTCCTTTCTGTTACGTCGTCATTATAGCACTCAGTCCAGATATCTGTTAGGATTATTTTATAACACATTGTACAGCAGCAAATATATACATGCGATATAATTATCATCAAATAATATTAAATTGTTAGTCCGAGTTCGTAGCTGTATTTATACGGAACGATGTCCCGTCAGAAAAGGCTTTGCATATTTGAAAGAATTAAATTTCATTCATTTTCCAACGGCGATTGACCGTTCTCCACATCTATCCTGACCACCATGGATTATACGCGAATAGCTTCGAGTGATGCGCCCGTCAAATATGTGTCGCGGTCTCGTTTTGCATTAGAGGCGCACTGTAAATGTTCTTTCCTTCCTGTGTTAACGACAGGAAACCACATCAGGTCTGGGAACCGCTGAAACATTATAGATACCGGTGAATGGCGGAGTCTGAACCAGCTTCTAAGCGAATTGTGTTCGTAACCAGTATATGAAGTTAGCAACTCTACCGAAGCCCTCGTCAGCTAATCATCCTTCACGACGGGACGACTTCAGTGGATGATGCTGTTCCTACGCTCAGCGAGGAAGTGAGCTTACTCGTCTTCGTAGCTAGTTAAAATTAATTTAACCGCGACGAATGTGTCTGTTTGTGGAAGGAGGGGAAGTTAATTTCTAGGAGGGATTCAAACCAGATCCGTGTATTCTCGGTGACGTGTGTAATTTGAGCGATATCTCCTAGGTGCTTCAGAGAGACTTCTTTGTATGTGAATAACTCGTGGCCGATAATATGAATGTGGTTACTTGAAGGATATTTATGCAGCATCCTATCCAAGGCACAAGAGATATATTTTTGACGATCTGACGCCGTGTTCAAAGACAAGTGCGATTCATCTGATTCTTGTTGAATTCTCCGAAGGTATGCATTTTCGAAACAGATCTGTTCATGAATATACAGGACTTCTGAAAATCTACCGATGAAGATTTGTGAAACATCTCTGCAACAAGATAATGAAGATATTATCGAAAATGTGTATATACTCAGCGAAAGGGATAATTCTCTTACGTTTTTCAATGACACCTAAGCGGATAGATCTACTTGAAAATAGCAAAGAAGGATTATCGTATAATTATTATTATTTTTAATAATGAAACGGCTTGAATACTGTCTTCGATATCTGTAATGACGACTTAATTAATTATTCTTTGTTAGATATTTCGCAGAATAGTCTGAGTGAAAAATTTGAATCATAAGACGACCTTCTTTTGTTTAACAGACGATTGTGCAGCATGATTAATTGTAGAAAGGCAAAGTAGTTATTACTGTATATACGAATGAATTCACAAATGAATAACGTTTGTGGAACTCTATATTTTCATGTAAATAGATTTTAAATAGGGGAGAATCTAGGAAATTATTTTACTTATGAAGTGTTTTAAGTATTGTATTTACTACAAATATTTCATGCACTTTTTTCATGTATTAATTTCGTTCTTGGAAAGAAGCATAAGAATTTGCAATTTAATAAAACTTATTTACAAAACAAGGAATCATGCAACAATCTAACAGAGTTACTATGTATACCGGAGCAGGAAGAATAATTTTTAAAACTGTGGATGCGTTCAACACATGCAGTCTATTTACAGTTTTACAACACGTAAAGTCTCTTTACAATTTCATAAATTTATTACAAAGGCAAATGAAGAGACAGATGGGTGGTGTTTGTTAAAGATTCAGGAGAATATATTCAAGTTTCACATCCCATCGTTTAATATACAACTATATCGGCATCATTAACTTCGCGAAGCACATAAATACGGTAATCGATTTATTGCCACGTTCGTTGTACCATACACATAACAGTGGCAATGGCATAAGTGATCATTTGCTTTTGATACACGATGTCTTTCAATAACCACGCGTAAATATCCAAAGGTGTCTTTACAATTTCAAAAACTTGTTACGGAAGCAAATGTATATGCAGATGAGCAGATATTCTTCCAGAATGAGGAGAATGAATTCTAGTTCCTTGTCGCCTCGTTTAATGCTGACCCATATGGGGATCATTAGTTACACGAAGCAAATAATTGCCGTACTCGATTTCTTGCCATGTTGTACCATACCCATATCAGTGGCAAAATCATCAGTAATTCTTTGCTTTTGATGTAATTTGTAATGTCAAATTACAATACATTACGACTTTTTACACGATTCTACATGCTTCAGCATCATTCGATAAAGTATAATGACGTATAACTCATATTGTGTTAGATAACTCATTTTATATTAGTCTACACATAACTATTATGTTTTTAGCTGCATTGTACCAAATTATGACGTATATACTATACCATGTTGTTCCAAGTTACCGGGTAAAAATTATATTATAACGTAACATTAATTTCGTGATGAAAAGCAGCATTCTACGCTTTCTACGTATTATGAAATAATATAACATATTATGCAACAGCGCATTGTATAATGTAAACTACAATGCATTACTACTTGTTAATCGATTCTATACACATCAGCAACATTCGATAATGCACATTATGTCGCATTATAATTGTCTACGCAGGACAACCTCATTTGTAATTATTATACCGAATTATGCCGCATTGTTCCATCTAGAACCAAGTTACGGGGTGGCAGTTATATTATAACGTGATATAGCCACTGTACTCGTGACGAGCAGCAAAATTCTGTGCATCTAATTTAACATGTTGTGCAATAACATAACAAACAATGCAATAGTGTAGTGTGTAATGACAAATTTCAATATATTACGACATGTTACACGATTCTAAACTCTTCAGCGTCATTGGATGGAGCAGAATGACGTATTACTCTTATTATGCCGCATTGGATGGAGCAGAATGACATATTACTCTTATTGTGCCGCATTATAGATATCTACACATAACAACCGCATTTGTAACTATATTATACAAAATTATGCTGTATTATACTTTGGAGTACCAAGTTTCCTAGTAACAATAACTTTACAATATGATATAGCCATTGCTGTCTTGACGAACAGCAACAATGTATGCATCTCATTTACCGTTTTATGCAATAATATAGCAGATCATCAAGCAGCGCATTGTGTAATGACAAATTATTATGTATCATTATTATGTATTACTACGTGTAACACGAAATTGGACGCATTAGCAACATTCGGTACAGTATAATAACGTAATACGCATATTGTGTCGTGTTAAAGTTGTCTACACGTAAGCACCACACTTGTAACTATATTACACCAAATTATGCCGTTTTATACCATATAATAACAAGCTATAATAAGCTAACAAACTTGTTATAAAGAGATATAGCCATTACTATCTTTACGAACAGCAATACTATACGCGTCTCATTTACAGCAGTATGCAACAACATAACAATTATGGAACAGTGAAATCAGTGACAAATTACAATATATTACGAGTTATAACACGATTCTACACAGCTCAGCAACATTAAAACTCTGTATTGGCATATTACGCATATTATGTTGTATTTATGTGTTATCCACACATTACTGCGACATTTGTAACTATATTATATCAAATTATGTCGTATTACACAATTTAGAACTAAGATACAGGATAACAATCATATTTTATAATTATATAGCGAAGACTACCGTCATGAACGGTAACAAAATCATTTACCAGAATATGCAGTAATACATCAAATTATTCTGCTGAATGATCCCTAATGAACACATACAATCTATTACTACTTATTAAATGTTTCTACATGATTCAGCAACGTTCCATACATTATAATGTCAGATTACGCTTATGTCGTTGTATCCTTTTCTACAAATTACTACCATATTTGTATCTATATTGTACCAAATTATGGTGTATTATAAGATATATTATCGTATATTATAACGTAATACAGCAATTACTATCATTACGAACAGTAATACTTCATGCATCTCATTTACCATATTACGCAATAGTATAACAAATTGTGCAACAGTGTAATCAGCAATGTAAAATTATAAAATATTATAACGTATTACTCGGTTGTACACGCTTCAACAACATTAGATTCAGTGATATATTACGTATATAATGCGGTTTTCTTGTTGTCTACAAATGACTACCACATTTGTAACTGTATTTTACGAAGTAATACTGTATTGTATCAAATTGTACCATGTTATTGGGTAACAATCATGTTATAAAAAGATACAGCCTTTGCGATCGTTACGAAGAGCAACACTCTTAAACAGTAATATAACAAACTATGCATCAGTGCAATCAGTAATGACAAATTAGAATATATTACGCCATATTAGATTTCACATGATTCAGTAGCTTTCGATGCAGTGCAATATCATGTTAAACAAATTTTGTCGCAGTACAGATTGATACAAATTCCTACCACATTTGCTTCTATACTATAACAAATAATTGCAGACTGTACCATATAATACAATATTCCAGGGTAACAATCACTTCAGTTAACATAGCTTTTTAGTACTACTCTATAGCAGTTTCTTTATCTGGTATGTGTGAAAAGTTGTGTTTTCTTTCTTCGCTTACAACTAGAAATTTAGTTGTGTTAAATTTCCGTTTGTTTGCATTTTGACCTCATTATTCTTTAGTTGCTTTAAGGTAAAGTTTTTATTATCCACGTCTTTGAGTAGTTTCATTAATGACTCGATTATATAAATCTCGATTCATATTTGTGCATGCCTTGGTATTGATTTAACGGTTTCTGTTGCTGCGTTTTATCACTCGGCATACTCGGTAACCATTTGTTAACAGATGGATAGGTGAACAAATTTTACGTTAGTTTTTGTAATTTGTTGTTTGTAATTTGTTCGGTTAGCATTAAACTTGACGTAGCTTATGAGTTATTATTTGTTGGACCTTCAACGAAGTAGTTCCTGCCAATATTGGTTATTCTTAATTGGATATTATCTGTTTGTGCCATTTGGAATTTAAGTTTGACAAACGGTAAGTTTCCTACTATCACACTGGCACATATATATACAAATGTGTTGACCCTGTAAAACACACAAACAGCAAACTTCTTCGCGAAAACACGTCTTGTCACCTCGACAGTTCAAACGGCATAAGGAAATAGAAAACCGAGAGTTATTTCAACATGGATATAGAATAGTTCCGCAGATATTAAAATCTAGATGTCTCTGAATATCAAAAACGACCTTAACGGATTTTGACGCCGAAATGGCCGACTCTACATTCACTAGCTTTTTGCAACGTGATCGTTGGCGCGTTATGTTTTTACACCCAGCTGGTCCAATATCGCTTTGGTACGGGATGTTGAAGAAAGTGATGAAATGATTTGTTAGTTATTGATTTTGAGTTCATTTTCGTTGGCTTCTTGACGTGTACCGCACGCATAACACGTTGGAGAGGATTGCTCCAGACCTATCAAAACTTCCTAACACATAATCAATCCACTCACACACGTATCCGTTCTCATTTTTGCTCAACCTCGGTGCCGATTATCCCGTATCAAAACACGCCGAAACTCCTCGATTACTCTGGGAACTAAATATACGTCGTCCGACGTTACATAGCTTAGGAATATCTTGTGTCTGTTTTCGTAAATATTGAAAACAACATTAATGTTTCGCTAGCTAGTTATGAATCGTCGAGTTAAAACGAATTAACATTTTCGCTAGAAAGGGCCACTATAATCGCTCTCCATATGCTGCCAATTACAGTGAACCTAATTAATATATGGAAACTCTGGAATGTTTACATTATCATGCTGTAATTTTATTTAAGAAAAATAAATATTTCATTTAGAAAAAATAAATATTTCTTCTATACTATATTAATATAATATATCTAGATAACAGAAGTATTAATATTATCTTCAAATGTCGTATTAATCGTTGTAGTATGCATTTTAAATAAAACAACATCTAATTTTAATGCCAAGTTAGCTTCCGGTCACTGCATAAAATTGACTTTTTGCTTCAAATTCTAAATTAATTCAATATTTTGTACAGTGTCCTACCTTTTGCATAACTTTTCTTGAACGTTGAGAAATGTTACAAGTTATTTTTTTCAAATAATCTGTGTCTACGTTTTTCAATTCTTCATTTAACCAATGTTTTATATGATCTTCTGAGGATATTGAAGTTTTTCTAATTCTCGGTTCCAATTCATACCCTAGATTTTCAGTAGGGTTTAGGTCCGGGGAATTGGATGATGTGAGTGGAGGATTGTATCTACAATAACTTCGGACAATTATAAATTAAATATTCTCTCACAATTCGTTCTTTGCGATTGGTATCTTTACTTTGATAAAATTTGAATGTAGATTAAATTCCAGATTTTGTTGATATTTTCTCAAAAATTTATACTTTAGACTATTTAAATACATATTCTTATCTATGATAATATACGTAAAAGCTAAATCTCCTGTCACAAAAGTCGAAATGCATCCCCAGACGAACACACTTTCACCTCCGTGCTTCACAGGCGGTCTTGTGTTTTTATGTTTTGTACCTTATTTTGTCTATCAAAATCAAATATGTAAAATTTGCTCGAATTGCATGATATTACATTATTCTAACATGTACTGTCTTTTAAAATAGACACTGTACTAGAATATAATCTCTCATTCCTATACTTTTTGTTTACGAACGGCATTTTCCTTTCAACTCTTTCATTGTAGCTAGCTTCTTTTAATATATTTTGTATTGCTTGACAAGTTACTCCCTTTCTGATCTCTTCCAAGAGTGCACTAGTCAATTGTGGTGCACAAAACGTAGGATCCTTGGTTTTTCTAATGATTTAACGCATATCCCCCATAACTAACTTCCTAGTATTCTCCCAGATTCTATGCAATCTTCACGTTTAGATCTGTTAGCAATGTCATTGACTGTACTTTTCCATATATTGTGCATCGCAGCAATTTCTCTGTTCGATTTTCCTTTCATGTTGTGAAAAGTTACAAGTAGACGTTTGTCAAATGAAATATTACGTTCACTTTCCATTATACGTCAGTTTTTCAGAAACGTATTCCGTAAATACTGAAGAGCTGACAACTAATCTGTGTCTCGGAAAACCTCATGCATGTCATCATGATTACAAGCGAACCGTGGAGTAAAAATTATTGTGCATTTAATGCTATATATCTCGAATGTCGATTATCGAACTCGAATAGTGCTCGAATATCAATTTGGTTTTTAAATCAGACATTGTTCCATTTACACCAATTAACACAACAATTATTACGAATTATACAGTTAATTTGTGCGCACTCACTAGCGAGATACCCTATACTGATATAACATACAGGAAAATGACAATATTTTTTCTTATGAACGATATTACACCGTGACAAATTAAAAATTCTTGAGTGTCCGAATATTAATTTGATTCTTATGACGAGAAACTAAAATCACCTATTGCTTTTTACGTTCCGTATTTTGTTCTGCGTTTGCTGCGTCATTATCCACGTTTTTTTCGAGTTTGATTTCATTGTATCTTATAGGTGTAAGTGTTCATTTTTATAGTAGTTAGTTGTAACCAAATACTGGCCACTGCCCGAACGCAATGCATGCGCATTTGGTGAGGCGGCTCGTCAGTGACGAAGAATTGATCGTCAACACGTTTTGCCGTGCGTACTTTCTGTTTACCTTCCATTTACGCCGTTTGAAAAAGTTCTGCAAAACGCAAGATTACATTGCTCTCACAACCAGAATCACAAGTCAAGAGGATTGTAAAGACAGTTATGATGAAAGTACAACTCTGCTGGGAAGGAACATTAGTGGGAACGTGACAAAGAATGATATAAAATACTCTGACGGTTGCGACTGATTTATGTTTGACTAAATTGTTTTAATAAAATCCATTATAATTGTTATTGCAATATTATACATTATACTGTTTCTACAATAAATTTAAATAAAAGCAATGTTCAACAACTATTTCTTCCAGTAATCCTGTGGATTTCTAACCTTTAATATATTAATTTAATAACAACAGTAGTGTACTAAATTTGCTTCGTCAGTCACGCGTTATAAGTGGAAATATTACTGTTGGTCATCAGTGACAGACACGCCATGTAATTCGTTAGGGATCATAATCTCGTATTTTCACGTGACTCCAATATGCAAAAAGTGATTTTTCATTACGTAAATTGTTATATTGGATGTTTCTACCAATATCATAGATTTTATACATAGTCTATAGAGATTGTTAGTTAGGTATTCGAATTGTATTATTTAAAGCAACGGTTTTGTGTATTTTAGAATGGCTTTTAATGTTCTACACTCCCAAACAGAAAGATCGGACGCGTGTTCAATTTTTAATTTCGCACGTTATAATTGAGATGCAGTCAGTCACGAAGGTACACATCACCCAATAACTTTTAATTATTATAACAGGTATAGCGGTTTAAGCTTTTTTCACATATAATGTGTTAATTAAATTTTGACATGTGTTAATGAAATAATATTGATTATTATGCTTATTGTTGTTCTAAGAGCTAATGATGTAGTACATTTGGGACCATATACAGAAAGCTAATTACACCTCGACGAAAAATGACTGTTATTATATGACGGCTGACTGACCTAGTAGGCGATCGCAAGGTCATTGTGCCATGCACAAACACACATGCATGCATTACAGATACATGTAGTGACTCATGCACGTCCTGATTGTTTAGAGATGCAAACACTTATTAACGGAAGAACGTACAAAATGTAAAGTATGAAGTGTAAAAATAAATATAAAAAATTTGATGCAACGAAAGTGTTCATACTCTTATGATATCTATGTAAAACTAAAAGAAAAACTAAACTTGATATTGTATTAATACCTTGTAGACCTTCATTTTGCATCAATTACTGCCTGTAATTTTCTTGGCATCGACGAAATGTTTTGGTACCTGGAAATTTGTAATTTCGTTCCAGCATTTGTAAATGAATTTATAAAGATTTCTCATCTGCAATATATTTTCTGATGCTGTTACTTTATTCTGCCCAAATATTCTCGATGTGGTTAAGATCTACCGATTGGAATGGTATAAACAATTGCCGTTGTCAGTAACCAATGTTTAAAAACTACACACGCGTATTTTGGATCGTGATCCTGCTGGAAGACCCATTCACTTCCCTTGCCCAAAAGATTAATTGGATTTGGCAAATTATTTCGGAATCTATGCTAATATTTCAGACGACCCAGGATACCTCCAATAAATCATAATTTTAACGTTCTCGACGCTGCAGTTGTACCATACACCACTGCATATACCCCACCATTCATAGCAGTTGGAATTACACTCAGTATTCATGTCCGTGTTCTTTTTCTCGAAACTTTTCCTTTACCATCAGATACGAAAATATTACACTTTCTTCCATCTGCAAATACGACTCTTTTTCCAAAATTCAAAATATTTATTCATATAATACTTGGCAAATTCAAATAAGTTTTCGTTGATTCACTGTGTATATTAACGGTTTCCTTCTCTAATCCAATGTGAAAACCATCTTTTCTCAATATTCTTCTCGCAGTTTCTGAATGACAATTCTTGTCTGTTGTTTCCATAACGTGCTGCGCTAATTTTGGTGCACCAATTTCTGAAATATTCTGCACTTTACGAATTACAGTAAGAACATCACGAGAATTTAATTACGTTGGACGGTTAAATATAGGTTTATTGGAAGTTGTATCAGGCAAATTAAAATTTTTTATTATGGATTGTACTCTTGCACGACTTATTTATCAATATTATCAATTTCTCGATAGGATTTTTTTTCTTTTCGTAGTTGCACCACTGGATTGCGAGTATCTAACGGAATTTCATCTCTTGTTGACATAGTGTTTTATATATTATAACAGAAAATGTACTCATTATCGAGGTCGTTTTACACTTTCTGATATTGCACTGAAACTACGAAGCCGAAAGTCTGTATTTATAATCGTCGTACTTTTATAAGGTTGTTCAAGTGCATGAAAAATTCAGACACGTATTAGTATATGTTTTTTAAATTTATGTTGAAAATACGTAAATACACTGACGCAAATCATGGTTATCATGCGTTATTATGCGAATGTACACAATTCTTTGACTGTAAATATTCTTAAATTGTGTGAATAAGATAGATACAGCAAATTCTGTGGTTGTGTGAAGACTTTCGTGACTGACTGTATTTTATTCTGACTGTATTTTATTCAGACAAGATTTTCATTTCGAATCATTTATGACTTCTTATTTACATTTAATCTTGTGATCTTCATTGTTTAAAAATCTCATGAACTAAATATGTGTCACTTTCTAATTAAAAACAATTTAGACAGATATTTCATATATTTTAATGTTAAAATCTTCCATTGATGGAAGCTTAATTATTACATGATCATTATAATGCGATCACTAACGATATCTCGACTGATGCCTATTACTGTTCACTACTGTCGAGTTCGCTCAAGTCGTCCTTGTAAAGTCAATTCTTGTTATGCCTTTCCCAATCACGATTCTATGGCAATAGTTATGTGCCTGGGTAGTACCTTCAGACCCATAAGTTAATTGCAAAAGTTACTTTATAAAATTGATCTTAGCGATCATGTCCCAACGGTGCAGTTAATTTCTTTGAAGTAGGTTTGTATGATTATCAATGGAATATTACAAGATTGACTTCTATGTCTTTTATTTATACAACTCAAAAAAGATTACTCCGAAAGGTTTCAAACATTAATGATCAATCACTTACAAAACAACATAAAAGCAATATGTTAAAATTTAATTTAAATCATGTTAACTTCAGAAATTATAATTAACCCTCAATTAATAAGATGGTAGAAGAAAAATTAAATATGTTATACTATATTTTATTAGTATTTAGAACTGTTGATGTTATTGTATATCGTATTCTAACGTGCCCTCTATAACATATAAGTTATAATTTTATAAACTAACTTGCTTTCCATTTTTTGATTCTGCTTTACGATCATTCCGATAGAAAATCCTTTCATTGATCATTGCTTATAGTAAAACAAATTTTCCTTGCATTTATGCTTATTCATGTATATTTAAATTATTATGGGAAATTTTTTGCTTACAATAATGAATTATTTCTTTTAGTAATTTACACCTCATTTTAGACATATTGACTCAACATAAAGACACCAAACTAATTTATACACCTAATACATTACCCAGTATATCTCATAATAGAGATAGGTAATAAAAGTAAATAAATGAATAAATCCAACTTTAAATGGTTTAAATATAATCTGTAATGGTTAGTTAATAACCGCAGTTAATACTCTTCAAATTGGTAAATAATTACGAAATAAATTGTGAGATAAGTTACGTTGCAGAAATTACGTAATATGTTGTGTTACCCACGGCGTTTAACGCAGGACCGGGAAACATGCTCGGGAACGTCGTGCCTGGTGTAACCGGTTACACCAGATTCTCAATTGTTGGTACTCTTCTTATTGGTGATTCCCTCTGAGTTGTCGACATTATCTAGGTCGTTGCATTCTTAGCACATACAAGCAGCAGATCGGTGCTATGGATCTCCGAATTTATAACAGGTGCTCCATTCTCTTCTCGGATACGGACAGTCCTTCTGCCTTTGTCCTGTACCGTTGCAATTAAAACATCGTAATTCACTAAAGAGTTTTGCCTGATTTGCTGGTGAACACTGCTCCAACGGTTTTCTGTTGTAGCATTTATCTCGATGACTTCTCGTATCACGGAGTGTAATTATCGAAAATGCTTTAAGCAGGTCGAAAAGACTTTTGAAACTATGCATCCGTGCTCAGGTCTGTTTCAGATATATAGTCAATTACTAGGTCAATTAATTCCTTTTGATCCAAGCACACATTCTCTGGAATCATCTTGTCTTGGAAATACTCTTTGAACAATTCCACTTTCTTCCAGGCACGCACTGCAAATCTTCTCCTGCGGGCCAAGTTATGTGGACGTTTATCGAAACTATAATGTAGTTCTTCGAAAATTTGAGAGACTGAGAATGTTATGCTGCTCGATTTTGCACGGAAACAACCTAACGTTTTACCTCGTAGCCGCTAAAGGGTTTTGTGGAGTTTTTACCTCTTTAATTTATCGTTTGGATTCAAGACTACTCTGGTTGATAACCTTCACTGATATATATTTCACATAAAACACGTAGTACAGCACAATGGAAATTAAACGAATAATGGCTTAATATAACTTAAAACTGTAAACAGACGGCATGCACAAGAACCTAATTTTTTTCAGTTTTACATCAACGATTTTCCTTTCACTGAAAATGATTTTACTTTTACTAATTTTCTGATCTGATCTGTACTTGTCCTAACTGTATTTACGGTCCTAACGACTGTTCTAGCGACGACTACGGCTATAACTTATTGACGTCCTACTTTGCTTCTTTTCTCTTTCTTTCTCTCTCGCTCATCGTCCGTAATTTTACGCCATCTCTACAAATGGAAATTATCAACTGATATTTCTAACAATTATTAATTTCATTAAGTTCTCTTCCAAATTGTACGTCTCCTTGAGTAGTTCGGTCTGCGTTTTCCAGTTCATCGAATATTCGTCTTCCCCTCGGAAAAATTCGTTCAACATCTCCGCTACCATTTTAAATTCGGTCCGCAGCAAAACCGAGGTAACCGTAGCTGTGCTCGATGTCGACGACAATTCTATTTCTCTATGTTTCAGTCGTATTTCCCTTCCCAACAACTCTTTTTCGCGTTTCAACAGTTCGTACTCTCTCCGGCTAACGGGCTGCTGTTCCGCGGTGGCGGTTCTGAACACCTCATTCGACGCCTGCGTTCCGACCTCGCCCATTGTTTCGTATGTTCTTTCCACCGATCGACTCGCAATTCCTGGTTCAGCTCTCGTCAACCGAGCAATTTAATCACTTGTATTCCCGTCGGTTGCAATGCCTCTCTCCCACGGCACGGTATTCAGAGCTGCGATTGTGATTTCGAACGGATTTTCGTGGCCACCTATTGGCATCTTTAGCAATTTAATCAAACCGTCTTCCAATGTAATAAGCTATATAAGCTATAACCCCAACATAACAAACTAAATAATCCAATAAACTAAAACTCTATGTCGAACCAATTATTTCAAATTCTGTCACGTTTATACTGTTTTCGATCATCCTGCTCAACGAAATTCCCAAAAACGATGGTTTGCGTCAAAAATCGCGGATGCAGCTTCGCGAACTGTGCAATAATTCAAGATCCCACTTCTGAAATTCTGATAGCACTCGCACGAAACGTGGAGTCTGGAGATTCAAGGAAGGTAACTGCCGTTTTCAGACACGTATGTATTTCTCAATGATCGGTCGCTATCTGCTCGGTGCCTTCCCGCGGAGATTGCAATCGAGCGACACACATTTGGCTATTATTGTCAGGGCAATACAGTTTTTGTCTTATGCTGACTGTGTGAACTGACAAATACGTTAAGTATTTACAACCTGTTTTCGTTTACATTACATAGTTATCTTAATAATTTAGACATGCTGCTAATTGAGTGATAGTTAATCAAATATTTTCGATGCAAGTATGTACCTTTAAGTGCTAAAATAGTTATACATAATCGGCTAATGTTCAACGCTCTATGGTAACATAGCATGCACAGATAGCTGCTTTAATTGGACAACTGCTATTGCAGATCTAATTAGAGTGAAATTTAACTGTGAAATTCATTCTTCTACAAAAATGTGATTATGAAAGTATATTTCACTTCAGTTAAAAGATCTTGAATTCTATATAATTTCTTATGTACCTTTATATCTAAAACTGGAACGATACAGGAACGTTGTGAATGTGGTTTTGGGTGAACAGCATGGTGACGTGGTGAAAATGTGTACAACGTACATTTGGGATGCAGAGGCAGATGCATACGCGTATGATGGATACGATTAATTTATCTAAATGATATATTTAAACAGAAGCTGTATTCTCGGAAATAGAATCTCAGGAATTCAGAATATCTTGCATTGCACCAATTTTAAAATAATTATATTCTAAGATATATTGTTTACTATTAAATAATTAGGTTTATAGGTATTAATAATTAATGTTCCTAAAAGAAGTTTTACGCACTTAATATGCGAACAGTAGGTACAAAGGTACTGATATTTTTCGGGATGCAATATTCTGCGTGACTACCATTCTGTTTATTTTTATTAATATGTTGTTACATATTATTGATTACGATAGACTGCGTGTTTATGTTCCATTGTGATAAGAATGACAGAATAATAAACATGATCTCGGAGAAGCAAACATTTTATTGTGTAACAGATGTTATTTCCTAATGACACATATCGTATCGTCATGACACATTTAAATATATCTATGATGATGTATTTTGTAGAAAACATTATGAAATCATTAATGAGAGTGTACTTTATTCACATATCTTCCTTCAATAAAATCATTATAGTACCGTAATCCAAGGTATTATCCTATTATTACAAAAAAATTTTAAACGTGGAAAACAGGAATTGATTCTATACCTATGACGTTAACTTATATTTACTTACGTGGAGAGTATTTTAACCTACGAAAAATTTGGTGTATTATAATTCATATTTGTTGGATTGCAGAAGTAATTGAAAACATAAATACGCAACTCTTCATGTAAGTTAAACATTAAAAAGGTACTAACAGTTTTATGGTGTACTTCATATACTGGCTTAATAGTTCAGCGATATAAAAGATCTATATAAGAACGGTATAAGAGATGTATTACTTGCGAAACATTTTCTCATCATAATGGTTGACTTAACATCTTCAATTCCCACTCAAACGATTTTGAAACATGTAAAATTCAAATAAAAGGTCAAAATACGTAACAGACAATAATATATTTCTGTACAAATAGAAGATAGTGTACATATATAGAACTTTTAAATAGTATAGAGAATTATTTTTATAAAATAGTAAAAGAGAAATAAGGAACATGTAAGTATTTTACTGCTTTGAATGATTTTAAATTAATTGAAGTCCAATCGAAAATATTAACATAATAGAATAGATTTACAGTCCTTTATATTATATAAGCGAAGTAATGACAAATATTACGGTAATTTAATATTAGTAAATGTCAAACTTAAAAGAATTATCGGTAGTTTTGATAAAAATTATGTAACGTGAAAATAGTAAAGGTTATGACAAACACTGAATTACACTGGAGGTAAGTGTGAGGTTTAGATTCTTCACAATTCATGCGTGTAATTACTCCAAACTATGCTTATAATTGCGATAAAACGATATTTGATTTCTCTTAATAATTCACTAATCCGTATACAAGTTTTTATTGCACATTTATTCACATATATATACACGATTTTCAAGTTGATAAACAGAATACCAGAAAAATATCTGCCTGTTTCATTATTAATTTCGTAGCTACTTAAAATTGTTAATACTTCTTACGTTAAAGTTTATTTTTGCGTTATATTCTACACGAGTAGCGGAAGACTGGTCAATTCTGGAACGTGATAGTTCAAAGTGACTAATTAAATTGCTTAATCGTTTAACATGTTTCAATTTCAAAATCAATATAAGTTTAATAATTACGAGTGGCAAGGCACTGCAGAGTGATAGACAGACAGGGCAAGTGCTACGTCGCTGCCGATTCTGATTTACTTCTGCCAGACGCCTCTTACTCATATTTCGCTTTAGCCTTCCATCCTCCCACTTAGAATATGCATGATAATTGTATTATATTTTGTATCCGCATGGTTCCAACGTTATATATTCTTATGTATTCCAACTAATTTGGACAATGATTAGAAATAGATATCAAAATAGACCGAAATATATTACGCAGTGTGTCTCATGGAGATCAATACATATATACACGACGTTATGTGACAATCTAAATTATGCAACCACTGTATATAATAATTTTACATCGAACGTCATATTTCATTTAAGGTGCGCATGCTAGGTGAAACACCCTGTATGTGCTTGATGGGGAATTTAACTTTTTGAATTCCAACAAAATTTATAATAGAAATTTATTATAGCCTTTGTCATTGGGAGTGTTATATATGTTGTAGCTCGTAGATCTGACATAGATCTCATCGAATAGATCTGATTACTCTTGCAAATATCGATCTCGTTGTGAGGTTCGTAATTTTGAAGAAAATAAAGATTCGAATGCTGCTATAGAAGTAGTGACGTAAATTAATTCAGAAGAAGGAAGAAAAGCGACGATGTAAGATAAACTTATCTTCAGTATAAAATTAATTTATTACATCCTCCGATTCTTTCGTCGACCACTGGAGTTTGCCAAATATGGTTACAGCTGATTATAGATTAATTATAGCACATCTTTTCGCTTTCGCTTCTTCTTTCTTCTATAGAATAATTATAGCATGATTATAGATTAATTATAGCACATCTTTTCGCTTTCGCTTCTTCTTTCTTCTGTGTATGCCGAGCAAGATTGTATAATAAATATTTATATTAATTAGACACGAACGCGGTCAAGATATCAACAGTTGTTGACAATGGCTGCCAACAACAAAGGCTATCACTTTACCGTGAACAATTTAGAACGTTTTACATGCGAAGTGTTGTTATGGCTCTCTTTCATACATATGAGGTGAAGTATGACGCGAAATAGATCAACGAAGGCACACGCTTTCTCAATGATCATTTAGTGCTAGCATAGTATATCACTTACAGGGAGCTAACGATATTTGTCTCCACGCCCAACAATTGAAGCTACAGTATACAGCGAATTACTACAACAAAATTAAAATTGTAATAGCACCGCCCGTTGCGACGAAAAAGGAACACAGCAAACACAGTCCACTTCCTTTTGAAAATATTTCAAGGATGAAGATTAAGCGGGAATGAATATCCAAATTATGGCAGTTGACCAGTTTAAGCCCCTACGGTGGAATGAAATACATTAAAATAAACTGAAGATTGTCAAGTCGTTGGCGTGACGTAGAATTGAAGACACAGAAGTGTTTCTACTTGATAATGAATAAATCAAAGAAATACGTACGGTCACTACAGTTAAATGAGCACGCAGTGTTAACTCTCCGTCTAAACAGTCTGTCACAGTTATTTGGAGTAACCGTAAGAAGCAGTACGAATCTACATGAAGTAAATATGAAATAAGTCACGTCCACTCCAGAGATCGCAAAGAATGTATTTCTTATAACTTCGAAACTGTCCACATAAACCTTAGGACCCACTGAAGGTCCGTTAGAACCAGAATAGATAAAAATATTTAAAGAAGCAAGACAACTCTCTCTGTTACAGACAACTATACCTGGAAAGTCACTTACGTTCTTCAGTACAGATATAGAGAGTTTAATTTTTATTGTCCGTACATCACATATGTGTGTAGCTATAGAAAGACTACGTAGTGTTCAACCCCAGGATATCAATGCATGTACTACAGTACTCTACTGCCCTAGTATAAAATACTTATATTATCGAAGACAATGGAAACACTGAAATATTCCTACTACCCGATTCCGAAACAGGACGATGGGAACACACCTACCATGGTATGAACATCAAGAATACCGTTGAAAGAGTAAGACTGTTCCTAATTCACTGGGTATTTTGCTCGTAAAAGTATACAGACATCCAGCGCCTGGCCTTCAAATTTTGTGATTGTGTAACGAAAAATATTTAGGTTAAGTTTAGTTTAGGATTAGGTTATCGACAATCGGCCTGCTCTACCGACATCAGAAGAAATGAAAATTGCATGAGGAGTACAGCAATCAGACGGCATACTGACTCTGTACATTCACCTACGAGTAGCACAGTTACTAAAAGTCAACACGCCACTCTGTTTGACAAGTGCAAACTTGCCCACTTAATTCTTAGTTTAGTTGCTTATTTTTTTCTCAACTCGTGTTCAGCAGCTATCACGAGGTATTCGTCGTCGTTGTTGTCGTTGGTGACATCTCGTAATCATGTATCCAGTGTGTACTCCTCTAAGTACGACTATTCCAAATATCTACCAACTACCGTTTGCAAATAATCGAAGTTATCAGTTGTTGACAATCGGCTGGAACCACGGACATCAGAAATAGTCGGAAATTGCATCAGGAGTTCAACAATCGACAAAAACGACTAAACTGGTCGCGGTAAATTTGGGTGAAAATACTCAGCAGGCACTTCCCAAGCTCGCATGGGGACAGAAATTTATTCGGCATGCACACAATTGAACATGCCCTTACATCAATAGTGGACAAAGAATTCTCCCTGGCACTTGAAAATATGTGCAGGGAAAACATGGCTTCACTCCCAGACGATGTTCCTGGACGTGTGCTAGGTACGATTCACCTAGATCTCAGAGGAAACCTAACGAAGATCTTAAATACATGCCACCGAATTGGTTCATTCTCAAAGGTCTGGAAGGTGGCCAACCTAATACTCAAACCTGGGAAAAAGAGATGGATTGCCCATCGTCATTTAGGCCGTCGAATATGCCACATAATCGAAGTGGGAAAGGTACTCGAAAGAATCGTGGCATACAAAATCACCTCACACCTCTCACATATCGGTACAGGCATCTCGAAGAACCAATTCGGATTCCAGACGGGCCGCTCCAGTATAGACGTGATCGATTTGGTAGCCAATTATGATCAAGCAACAGTTACCTTGGGCGGATTGGCACTAGTTCTGTTAATTGATGTAGTAGATGATGCATTCAACAGCGTTCCATGAATCAAAATATTATCCGCTATATCGAGGCGTAGTCTGCCCCTGTATATCAAAAATGTAATGCGGAACTACCTCTCAAAAAGAGCAATAACACGTGGCACTATGGATGGGCATAGAACAACAAAGAAATCACGCGAGATGACCCACAATGATCTGTGGTGGGACAAACCATTTGGAACCTTAGATAAAATATGGTACTTGAAGCAGCAGGTTATCTGCTACTCCGACGATACACTTATAATGGCTGGTGGAAACAGTGGACTAGAAACTGTGAGACACAGAGACAGCGGTAGCGGCTATCACCATGAAGACACAAGAATTTGTACTGGATATCGCCTCACAGAAGGCCGAAGTCATTTGAATGCACGTTCTTATCAGGGCACGCAGACTTCTCCTTACTTGGCTCTCAGAGCAAGTGGCAAGAATGACATTCAAAGAAGTTCCTGGGAATCACCCTGGACGAATGCCTCATGTTCAATGCTCATTCCTTCCGTCTAGCACCTAAGGTGGAAGGAGTTGCTGCACTTCTGGGCCGTCTGCTTCCTAACACAGGAGGACCCGGTAGTAAGGTGCGCTTTCTGTACACGCAGTTGATAAAATCCATGACTCTATACGGGTCATCGATTTGGACACGACACATCAGGGATGATGGCTTTAGAATTCTACGGCGAATACAAAGTACGATGGCTATTCGCATTACTCGTGCTTTTCGCAGTGGCGTTACATGACGTGGCTTTTGCACTGCCTGGAATGACTCGTCTCCGGAATACTGCAGATGCATACACGGCGACTAATGAGAGAATACGAGTGTTTCGGAGCATGGGTTTGCATATACCCAATACCATGGCTGCACATATGAGATCCTGAGCTCTGACGCGAGCCTGACGTGAGCGCCGAAAAGAACATGAACACTCGGAAGTAAGGACAATAGGAGCGGTCTACCTCTCCTGGGACCTGGCTCAACCGTGGTGTTCACATTTTAACATTCGGGATTACACACGTTTTTATCGGGCGCGGATGCTTCGGTGAGTACTTGTATAGCTGAAGGACATACAGGCCACCAGAAGTGTGGGGCAGACCTAGACTGCGTACAACGCATGACCGGAATGTGTCCGATTTGATACCCAGCGCAACCATCTCCACGATGTTGTTGGCTCAGACTATTTCCTGAAGTTGATTATTGCGGTCCTACTTATTGACACCATCCTACGAAATGCAGTCGCTAACTTCTGCGAGGAAGTAATGAAGAGTAATGAAGGAAGTGAACACGTTCGAGAAAAGAATGACTTGTTAAGACGGATCAGAGGGATGAACAGGATCAGAAGATATGTATTCCCGCAACCAGAGAAACAACACATTACAGGACCAGCTGACGCCGAATTACGGTGGAGAACGCAAGGAACGATAGAAATTAAGCAATCTATAGAACAGGGAGTGGGCCCTCCGAGCTCCCAAGTAGTGGCCAACATGCTATGGTCCGTCGCTACCAAGCGAGGAGCTTCCACATACACCCCTCTTTTAAGCGCCTAGTTCAAGAGACAATGTTTCGTCGCGGCAGCATTGGATAGCATAGCCGTTGTGAATACGACCAACATAGCTAGCCCCTTGGAACGTTTACTAAACTTATGGACGACTCAAGTACCTACTTGGCAGCTATCCACACACTCCCTTTTCTGCTTCTTGACCTCTTCAAAACCAAGAGCTCATTACGGGCTGCCCAAAAACAGACCCGATGGGCAGGGCTATAGTAGACTGTACACATAGATGTGTTCGGCCCACGCGCATTTGCGCGGTCATATGCGATAATAGCTCATGCGAACACTACACATATAAAATGTGAGGCCGCGCGAGGTTCGCTTAATCCGGCTAGAGCATCCCAATACCGTTAGTTCCGTACCGATTAGACCTCTGGGGAACTAGCCACATGGTACGAAGACACATACGCGCCCAGCCGGGGAACTCGTGAACAGTAGCCTGCCGCGCATACAAGCATGGGCATATCAGTTTGTATGTTTGTTTGATGTGATTTTGCATGCCCGGCGCTCTCATGGCCGCACGATAAAACACCGGGTTTCCCGGTGTCGACAAGCCCTTGCTCCGAAGGGTCCCTGGGTAAGGAACTCAATAAACATGTCGAAACAACTATGAACATGTCTAAGAATGTTAGAAAATTTGCGGGTCCTCACCCCATCGTCATCAGAAGCAGGTGCGCAGCTTGTCACCCAGGCTCGCTATCCTACCATGTGTCTGGGTCGGACGACACGGAAATCATGAAAGAAGTCATAATGACCGACAGCGATATGGATCTGTCGCGTCGGACTGGCGTTCGTCCCTGTACTTCAAGGACAAAATGCGAGAAGGAAAGAGGAGTCTACCGAGCTCCTCTGAAGGAATAAGCGGAGTTTCTACGAAGCAAGTACAGACTGTACAGTAGCAGCCTAGCGACCATGAAGACGGAGAGGCGGATGTAAACTACCTCTTCGATTCAAGAATCGACCCACCTCCACAGTACAAAAGTTCGATATCGCTTCCAAAATTGGAGGAGTTGATGTTTGTCATGAGCCTCTTACAGCAGCGGCCATAATTGGCATCATAATCGAGCATGCGAGGGAAATGAGAATATATCCACTACCTTTAAATACCTCAAGGGAGCGAACAAGAGATATACCGGGAAAGCAGCTGACATCCAGAAGGCAGCGGCGATTGAATTCGCGAGGAGAGTCAGCCCCAATGGTAGTACTGCGACGCTTGAGAAGGGAAACTCCGGCTGCGAACCAGGTTGAACGACCTGGAGAAAATACTCGCGAAGGCTGAGCACTTCCTCTATCCGGAGTGCATATGATAGAAAAGGAATCTCGCTGTATCTTCCTCGCGAGAATAGCTGCCCTCTGTGTCTCAGCCCAAGGGCAGACGAACAGAAGGATTACGAGAAGTCTACGCGACCCACATCACTCGAGGTGTCGACAAGTACTCCAGGAAGAGTCGAAATCTCACCCCAAGAACAGCGGATGAGCGAGGAAGAACAGACGGGCTCCATCGAGACACACCTAGTGTAGTTCAAAGAAGGAATCCTCTCAGCTCTTTTTCTCGGCAACGACCGAGAAGAATGAAATATTCGCGGCAGACTACACCCGAGAACGCAGATAAGAGCGCCGTCAACTCTCCAACTTTCGGTGTAATAGACAAAGAACTCGCAAGACTGGAAGTTCCACTATACATTCAGAACGTCATCTCCAGCTACCTCTATACACTGAAAATAACCTACACCATCGGGGGCGGCAACCAAGTCAGCAGGATCGCAACACGTATCATTCCACTGTGATCGGTCCTATGCCCGACACTGTGAAACATTAGATATAATCAGGTACTGGAGGCGGCGATCCCTCCTGAGGTACAAGTAATCTGCTACTCTGAAGATGTGTTCCTTATCGTGGGGGGAAGGAGGTACCTGTACGTTTAGGACTTTGGAAACAGGAGTGGCTGCCGTAACCAGCATCCGTTGCCGTGGCTTAGAAGACATTGTCCAAAAGTCCGAATCCCTCTGCTTTCATGGCCTACCCCTAACACAACTTCCACACAAAACCAGGCTCTGCGTACGAAGTGATCGTACACGTGATAACGAATATCTAATGTATCTCGGTATCACACTGTACGGACGCCTCAATTTTGATGCTCGCCTTAGTCGCCTATTGCCCAGAGTGAAGAGAATAGCGACACCCCTGGGTCACCTATTGAAAAACATCTGAGGTTCAAACAAAGTCATTTGCCGCCACTACACATGCGTCACAGGATCTGTGACCCTGTACGGGACCCCCATTTAGACTCAGCATATATCCAAGGCTGGAACCCTGCGACGTGGTCAGAGGCATATGTCAATCCGGATAGCGAGAGCGTCCCGGACTCTCATCTTTGAAGCGTCACTGACATTGGTTGGAATGATTTCTTTTCAACTGATCGCAGATGTGGACGCCAAACCAAAGTTCTCTGTTCGAGACCAGTGCTACGCGGGAATGGATATCGGTAAAAAGCACTTAGTCAGACGGCAACACCTGCGAAGAGCGCAAGAAATGATGCGACAAGAACTCTTAGAAAATAAAGCCGGCACCAATAGAGCTGACGATGCTATCCTACCAGACTGGGATGCGTGGCTCAAAACAAGAGGCCCTTACCCTGGCATAGAGTAACGCCTTAGCACTCACCGGGCACGGACGCGTCGGTGACTATCTGAACCGGATAAGAGCCGGGGAACAGCCAGTGTGTCAAAAGTGCAGTGCAATTTCTAATTCCGCCCATCACAAAGTGTCGGTCTGACAATACGTTAGTGAGCAGCGCATCACACTCATTGAAGCGATCGGGCCAGATCTGTACCCGGCCGCTTTAGTCGATTCTCTGTTCTACAGCGAATACGAGAGTTTCGCGGGCACAACTTCTGTTACGAGATACTTATGACTAAGGGGGATAAACAGATACCGTGAGAAGAACACTCCACATAGACGGAGCGAACTTCATGCAGGAGCTAGAACACGCCGCTTCCTCAGAACTAACGACAGCATGCGTTTAATGCTATAACGTGTATCAGAGATGAACGATTCAAAACTCCCCACAAAAAGCATCAGGACCCGAAGACACACCCAACAGTCAGCTGCTCCGCTGCCGCATTGAAAAGAGAATTATCCTGGAGACGCCGACATCCGAGACGAAGAAAATAGTCTACATTTCGGGAATCTACTGCCTAATTTAATGTCCCGTAGCTAGCCACACGTAACAGTTTATAACCTATCCTGGAAGTTTTAGTCTGTAGTAATCAGGCGCTCGTTCTGGCACCATAGGCATGTCGAGTGAGTTATGCAAGATTTCTTCAGAGTTAAACAGAAATAGGTCGGATTTAGATTGATAAGGACAGATAAATCGTGCTTTATTTTTTCAGCCATTTTCACGGGCAACACTCCCGTAGTATGATACAGGAACTTTTCAGAGGCGGCCACTTGGATTCGGATTATACGGATTACAAGTAGGAGAGAGCTCTAGATCGGCCCTTTATATTCACGCGTTTATAAAAGTATCTATAAATATGTTCTAATAAGTGTACATAGAACATAACGTTCTATAACATATAATTATATATAAATACGTAAAGATGATTGTAGAAATTGTAGTTTGAATATAATGATAAGTAAATTATTTTGTAGAATGAAATTATTATGACCTAATCTTATCTCTACGCGTAACGTTGCGATAGCATACGTTTTTGTATATTGAAAGGAAGTACTGGCTTGCGTGGAGCTAGCACCATTGCCCGCAAAAGCACTTGTCTTCTTGTATATGTAGCAGTGTAATTTTAGACTTGAAAGAAAATATTGAAACGGTGCCGTGAATAGATGTCAACAAATTGAATGGATAAAGAAATTAGGGATGACGGTAAGCGTTGCAGCTATAAACGTTCCATTGTGGGAATGACAGGGCGTATTAGTAAGGATTTAAAGTCAGATAAGGTTTAGAATGCAGTAAATATTAAATTAAATTAAAGTAATGAAAGATATTAGATAGCGGGTAACTTAAAACTGCATATGTTAGAAGATAACTTTAGAAAAATCTGGAATCAGAAAAAATGTCATTATAATTCGACGTGGCTCCTGCCTACGCCGTTGTCGTTATGTTCGCTGAAGTCTGGCTCTTTAAGCACAGTAAGTTCCCCGGTTTGGAGTTCTCCGGCAACCGGAGCGCGATATTGACGGTTTCGGGTGACAAGTTCAAAGCACATGTCGTGGGACAAGGCTACGATTCTAACACGATGAGCTATTTTAATACCACTGCGTAACATGATGAGACACGCAGCACGGCCAGCAGGCGATCGCTCCACGGAAGCCAAGCTCTCAGGGTCCGTACATGCAGCCGTCGATGTGGACGGTGTAAACGCGCCTACGCATCGAGTCGGCTAGGGGCTGACACATAAGAATCTTTCCCAAATTTGCCTTCACGAGCGCCTCGAACTTGTTCTCGAAAAGCAGAATTGCGTCGACCACGGCGACTATTCTTCACAGTTTGGGCTTCACGACTAAGCAGGGGCGCATGGACGTGAGATCCTCGCACGAATTTGGAACTCAACAATATATCTGGAGATCATCTGCGAGTATACAGGTAGCGGCAAGTGGCTCGAAATCGTACCGCCGACAGCTCCGTTGGCCGTCATCCCATCGACACTCCCCATTTAATTCGGAGACTAACGCCAAGTCGTCACGTAGGCCATGGCTGAGACCCTCTCGCCCGCTAACACAGATCCGGATCCTGAGTCCCCTGGTCCACGAACCAAAGTGTCAGTCACCAGATTGAATTGGATTGGGCTCAAGCGGCATCACTGCCACACGCCGGACAGCACGGGGATTGGGTGAAGAAGATATAAGCGTGTCGAAATGCATACCGCTGTGCCATAACAAATCGACCACCATTGCGTGCAAGGCGGCAGCGACGAGTGTGCTTTTAAAGACAAAGCGGGGAAAAGAGCTGTACGCGGCGGGAAAAATCCAACCACGCGGTCCAATCACCAACTCCTTCTTCCGATTGCGTCTTCAATTTTACGCTGCAGCACGAGTGACTGCTCGTGGTTCTTTCCGTTCGGCAGTAAGCCCTCCCGAGCTAGTGAGAGACGATTACTCGCGCGTGTCTAACGCGTCAGGCAATCGGCAAACAGCTTAACTGATATGTATCATGACGCTGCGTAGGCTAATACGTTGTGTCATCAGGGGTTCGAGTGACAGTTTGCCCGTATCACCGCGTATATTGGCGTACATTGTCAAACATTGGCAGTTTTATGATTTTCAAATCAATTTGGGAATTACATGTAATGTTTAAAACAGAAGACTGTATTATAATTAAGAACGCACGCAAAATGACTGAGAAGTTGCTACCCGATTTTCGCGTCGGAGACAAATCGCTCTAACCCGGAAAAACCTCTCAAGGACGATTTTTCAGTGCGTGAGCTTCCGTTGTTCACTCGTCATTCTCTGCCTCTCGATTTCAGCAATTAAGTTGGAACCAAAAGGCATGACCGCGTGCACATACATGGCTACTAATTAATAAGGTCCGGTACTATCGGGTGTCTGGCATTGTTGGCTCGGACCAGGTCGAGGATTGTGGAACTCCTGTGGGCATGTATGCGTCGTACGCGCCCCAATTCGCTCCCTCCTCGATCCTGCTACGTATGTCGCTGTTCAATTCCGAAGTAAGCTCCATGGAGCTTAATCGAATCACTTACTTACATCTTACGCCCCCGGTATCTTCCAGACCGTACAAATCGCTGAATAACGACGGAATGTAAGCAGAAACAGGGACGAAATTACGGGCTGGAGAGAACCGATGGAGAGGTAATTTGTATTCACGATGTCGGACGAGAATGAAGGGAACGCTTAGATCATATAGGAGAGAATTCGAGAATGACACTACCTGGTGATTTCATTTCGCGTGACGAGAACATTAGCTTTCTAGTGCATGCGATGAGAAGTTCAACCTCTTTTACTCCATGGGTTGTGTGGATAATAAGCTCGTCATGGTACACAAGTGACGGAATATACTTTTCCAATAGCGAACAAGTCGATTTTGTTCAACGAGATGAAAGCCATTAGGTTGTCAATTTAACATGTTGTTTATGCAATACCACGTGTTGTCGTTAAATTGTTTTCTATGGGACAGTGATCGTATGATTATTGATGAAACTGGAAGTTTAATTGTTCCCGAATTTGATGAAATGGGAATAAAAGAGGGAAAGCATGAAGTACTGCATGAAATGTAAATGGTTGAATCTTATCACGGTTTTGTCGAATCAAATTTACAAATGCTTCCGAGATTGGCAAAGAAATACTAAAATTTAACATCTTCCTAATCACCAAATATACATATCGCGTATGAATATACGTATTTGTTGTACAAAAATTCCAAGAAAAAATGCTAAAATTATTGTAGAAGTTTCTGTTAAAAATTCCAAAGGTAATGAAATAGAAAATACTTAAATTATTGTACAAAAATTGTTTATTAAAAATTCAACAGTACAAAATATACTAAAATTGTTGTACAGGCATGTTAAAAATTCAAGATGGACAATGAAACAGATACTAATATTGTTGTACAAGATTGACAATGGAAAAATTGCTTTTCCGTGAAACTCTTTACACATGTGAATTATTTCTAAATTCCTATTTCAAAAGGCAATTACTTGTAAAGTCAAAATCACGAATGCATATTTTTGTCAATCTTGGAATTTTAATTACACTTGTACAAGAACATTGTAAATTTCATTAACAAAAAGAAATTCGCTGTTAAATACATTGCTTCTTGAAAAAATTGTTGATTCCTTTCAGTATTTTACACCAATCTTCTTTCTCCTTTGTTTGTCTCAAACGTACTGGATAATAATTTTAGGTTAGTTGTGAAATAAAGTAGAAAAAGGAAGAAAAAACATTCCACGTAAATTTGCAACTCATAATTCGCAATGTTGACTGCCCGATGAGATAATATTCTTTATTAACGCGAAAATAAATTAATATTCAGCAAAACCTTCGTTTCTACTTTATACATCGCAATAGAAATATAATTAATACCTAACAAAACTTGGGTCTCTACTTAGAACATATTATTAGATTACAAGATACATATGTAATACATACATTCATACATGATACATACATAATACATACATATACACATGATGCATATATATCACACATATATATGGTACATATATTATACATTTATAAGATACATAGTATACATAGTAAAGATACATGAGCAGAAACAAGAAATGAATATCAACGTTTGTATATATCTTACATCTATATCTACAGTATTCTTATTTAATAAACAAGGTATTCTTATATACTGAAGAAGCATTTACTAATACTTCTGTCTGTTTTTGAAGCTTCTGAAACGTTGAAAGCGCTTTGTCCACGACAGTTCTTCTGAATACTTAAGACTGTACTGCTTGCAAATTCATGCTTGCTTCCTGACTGTGTGTCATCGTCATTTGTTGCTTCTCAAATAAAAATTGTCCTGTAATAGTTCTCTAGTTTTGCTAAACTAAAGGAATCTGTTTCTATAAATCTGTCAGCTGTGCTCACGAATCTGTCTGTCTACGTCTGAATCGATCATTTGTATTTCTGATTTACTATTCAATTCCTTTAACTGTGTGTTGGTCGGCTGATTGTTATGCAATTCCTCGTTTTTAATCCAACATCCACTTCCTTCGAGAATTATCGTGAAGGTCCGATTAAAGTAACGGATAGGTTGTTCCTCGTTAATCTCTATAAACATTCCTACGACCGTAGCCAACGTCATTCCTTCCGCAATCAGACTGATGGTTGTGGTAAGTGTATGAGAATAATGAGAAGTTCGTGGCATTTTGTAGAAGAATGCAACGATTGGCCAACGTCCATGTTCCACTAATTTTTGCCTGTCGTTTGTATAATTTATTCCGCACAAGTTTCTGTCGTCCATTGGATTGCGAGGTTTAAACGGAGTCATAGTGAAACACGCACCTTTGGTATACGAGGTTAATAGTTGTTCACGATCCTCACTATCGAATATCAGGAAATATTTTTGTAAAAATTGTATCGTAAATTGTTGCGCTTGTACATTTGCAACAAACATCCTTT
The DNA here is from genome assembly GCA_036937485.2 of Tetragonisca angustula. Taxonomy (NCBI): domain Eukaryota; kingdom Metazoa; phylum Arthropoda; class Insecta; order Hymenoptera; family Apidae; genus Tetragonisca; species Tetragonisca angustula. Next base: position 6,817 of record JAWNGG020000492.1, on the reverse strand, counting down.
CGAAGGCTGTCATGTTATTTTCATCGTCCACTATATCGCGCAACAGGTTTTCGAAGATCCATACCATCCAGTCGCAGGAGTTTAGGACACCATTTTTGCACGTCTTTGATGTAGTCATTTGTGAATTGATACTCTTTGCATATTGGATTCCCTGTCAGTACGAGCTCCTGCAGCTCTAAATCTTTCATAGTGTTTATCGAATTTTCTCCAATGTGCAATATCTTTAATGACACTAATTTCAATTTCACCATGCGTAGTATTAAACCGATGTCCAATATATTTCCGTTCAAATTTAGTGCCTTTAAATCTGGCATATTTTCCGATAGAACGTTGAACACGACTTCCAAAACTAGAGGCCAGAGCAGCGCACAAAAGTAGTCGGAAACAATGTCGAAATCTTGGTGAAACCTTGACAAATCCATTGATTTTGTCGCTTGTGTGTATCGTCTCATTATGGCTTGTTTCACTCTTTCTTTAAATTCGTCGTCAATTATACACCGGGAAAATGGTGGCTTAACTCGGACTGTCAATTTCTCTCCTCGGCCGACTGTGATTTCACAGTGTAGTAACGCAACTGCTACTTTTTTATCGTCCACAACAAAATTGGCCTCATTTCCATTCGCCCTGTATTTTATCGGAACCAATTTATTATATTATCTTTTGTATATTTATGCCCGACTGGTATAATAATTTTGTAATAATTAGAGTCAGGAAGTTCATCTTCGTGTCTAACTCTTTTATCACTTTCCGGTGTGTGTCCTTCTTAATATCTTGCTTGTTATTATTTAAATTTATTGTTATTTTTCGATATTCAAGCGTGTATTTTAGTGTCAGTATCCAAGGCTTCTTCAGTTGTTTTTCTAATCCTGCTAGTTCTAGTGCTTCGAGCGATATTCTGCCGTCATATGAATTATTATTGATTCTTGGTAAACGATCATTATGGTATGGAAAACATTGATCGGAATTTCTATTTCTTTTATCGTGACCGTTGCAACAGCGCAACGTTTTATTTGACACTTGCGACATTCTTTCTTTTTACACTCTAGGATCATTTAGCACCAAAAAAGAAAAAAAATCACAAATGAGTATACACTGATGCACACAAATTAACACTGACAAGACTGATGACACGGTAAAACGATACTTCACAGCATTTTTTATCGCACTTGAGCCGCACTTTTAAGAAAACTTTAGTGAGAATCTCACGGTTGATCACAAACACAACTTTCTGTGACGACGTTCGGAGTGAAAGTGGCGAATGGCCATCATTGTAGATGACGTGGTCGTTGTTGAAAAAAGTGGCGAAAGCGATTTGATTTACTTCGATCTTCCGAATGAGGGAGCAAGCGTAGAATATTTTGTAGTAACTATGATGACAATTAAATTGATATCACAATACTGGAAATAAATAATGACCCCGTAATTAATTTTAGTAGTTTATTTGAAAATATCACCAATATAACAAAATATATAGTTACTAATAATAATTATCAAATAACGAAGTTTAAATAATGAAAGTTAAACAACTAATGAATAATTAACATGATGTTTGAAGTATATATAAGGTTCTGTAATATTTTAAGCTGATCATAAAGTTACTAACAATTTTTAAATATTCTATTGTTTATATTAAATGCACATCTCGACGGAGCGATTTAATGAATATAGCCTTTGACCTAAATTCCTCGAGGTACATTCCTCTCTACAGTGTTGTAGATACCATGACGATAATTAATGTTTAATCACAGTACTACAAATTTAAATAACAACTCCATATTTAGTTCTGATAATTTATTAAAAAATATCGCCTGTATAACAGAATGTATATAATAAATAAAATGAATAACCAATGATAAATAACGAATGAATGATTTCTCTTGGCGGGAGAAATCTGCCTGTGACTCTCGAGGTTCGTACTAATAAAAAAAATAAAATTGGCACGTAGGATTCAACGGACAGAAAACGAGCACGATCTCTCGAGGTGCATGGCTGGTTAATACGACTGCTCGCTTTGATGCTCCAATTAAAAGTGTTGAAGAAATTATTTGTTACGGCCGAACATTAAAAAAGAAGGTGTACCGTGTTCTTTTACGTCGAAATCATAGTTGGACGGAAAGCGAAACAGGAAAAGGAACGCGAGAGTGTGAGAGTATTATCGAATGAAGGTCGAGGAAAGGGGAGGAATAAGTGGTCGTTAAAGAACGTTATTAATTAGTCTAATGGACAGTACAATTCGAGGAATGCGTTGACGCGAATTGCTCGTCTTTTCAGGAAGAATGACACTTTTTTTCTCTTCATTTTTTCTGTTTTCGTTGGTCTTCTTCCCGTCCTTCTCTCTCCCTTCAGCAAAATGAACTCTCAGGATATAAAGAGCAAAATTGGACAAACACAAACCGCGTGAGCGTTTTCATTGGTATCGCAAACAATGAATAGGCGCGGGAAGAGGCGAAGTGGGAAATTATCTGTAATTTAGGAAGCGTGGAATAAACGGGGTATCTGCATTGTTCCGTTCTTTCTTTCCTTTTCCTCTCTTTTTTTCTAGTAGTGTTATAAAATTCAGCGATATGCGCCGAAATAAAACGTCACAGGCCGACATCTTTGGCAAATAAAAAAAATAGGGAGAGAGAAACGACTAAAAAAAAATAAAAGTTGCATAAACTCGACCGATTCGCCTTTCCTGCGGCATTTATATCGCTGTGGCACGGTCTAGAGCGATCGATTTATCCGCGCATACGTTATGGCGGAAATAAACGACGGGGAACCGATGAATGTTCAAGCAAGTATTCGCAAAATCCCACGATCGAGGCTGAAGGATCCTCCTTACTAATCCTCGTTTCCCTTTGCTCCGTTTCCATCGCGAGACACTTTTTTTCTCGTTGAGAGCCTGGCACGGTTTTTTATTTTACCATTTACCAATGAACACAATTTCCAACGAACGACGTTCCTCGGGTAGCGATTTCCTAAATTTCGAAAAAGTTCAGCGTCTTCGACTTGATCGACCGTGGACCGTGAGAGAAGTGCCACGACGTACCGTGTACCACCTTTTTTCCGCGGTTTCCCGCTAATTTTGAAACTAATTAAGTCGCCCTGGAACTCCATAGGATTAAGTGCGTACATCGAAAGAGGGTGGAAGTTGTCGGAGCGCCCATTGAGGTGCATATTCCCGCCAAGACAAGCGGATAAGCTGCCAGACCAGAGTTGCCGGTTTGTAGTGGATAGCTTGGCAAATTGGTAAATGCCAACTCCGAGAGGCTGGAAAAATCACGGGAGGCTCGTCCCTCATTTGGGTTTGGAGAGATTGGAAGAAAATCTCTGAAAACCAAGAATTAATTCGATTCCGGAATCTTGATCGTATTAATGAGTGCAAGCACATGTCAACGAAATTACACGCTCGGCCCTCATGAATTTTAATGGCGGCCTGTGATGCTGAATCGCAATGCTCGACGGTGTACACACACCGGGCCATTTGAATAACGATTTTGTCGTCGATTATACGGGCGTCTACGAGGTTTAACAGGTACGCGGCAACGTTTGTCAAACTGGAGCGCGATATCCACTTTGAACCTGGATGAAAGCGATCGAGAAACAGTATCTGGGTGTTACGAATGGCGGTGAAAGTAACTTATAGTCGTTTGATCGCGATACATGTACGTAATCGGCATCGTCCGAACATTCTCATTTGATTTATTTTTGATAAGATATGTTTTAACGACGAGATTAATTTTTCGTGAAAACCATAACCGTCGAGATGAATTTAAACTTTCAACCGGCGCTGGTTCGGTGAACAGCTATTTTTTTTATTTTTCCATTTTTTTCGGTAATTTGCATATATTTTGCGTATTATGATTAAGCTCGGACGTGAATTTTGCTGTAGATTTGAATTACAATTGATTGCTATTATTGCTATTAGCAGAACTTTATTTATTATCTGTAATTTACAATTATTAATTTATGTTATATATAATTTAATATATTTGTATTCATTTTTGATAGATTTATGTACTATGTATATTTATTAATCCATTGGTAGTTTGTACACGCTGATTGACCCTGGATCACCAACGTGAGGGTCTAGTGCCGGAAGTGTCCAAGTGGCTGACTAATCCCTGGAGTATCCATTTAAATTGCACATTGCCTTCCAATGAAAAGTAATACCTAATAATAGTAATAAAAGTAATAGTATTCCCGACGCTAGGCAACCACATGTGTAATTCTGCACCAGACCTCACGTGAATACACCTGCTCCAGCACCTTACGTGGGTAATCCCTGACTATGTTCGAATACAGTTGCTACAAATCGATCAATTGCTGGATTTTCATGAACAATATTTATTCTTCTTTAACTTTTAAGTGGACGTATTCATTGTAAGTGATCTTCTTATCAATCTCATATGTGACGTATCAGTTGATATTATGTTCAATTTAATTGTCATATTTATTACACGTTTCAAAAACCTTCATTTACAACTGTTGATGCTGAGACTACAACAATGTTTAAAAATCACCTCAATCTTCAACTAAATTTGATATTGTCCAATTACCATACTTATTGGAAATTTGTTAAACGTGTTCAACAACCATTACTAACATCATTTTCTTCTGATTGTTATATTTATTGCATATTTGATAAACAATACTTAGCTAACATCACTAACAACATTTAATACTGCGATCATCTAATTGTCATGTTATTATTATATATCTATCAATAATATTCAGATATTAGGAAACGAAATTTAATATTGACATCAATCAATTCAGATACATCTTAGACATTTGACAATGATGCATTTCTACCACAATTTGATACCAAGTCCATCTAATTGTCACATTTATCACATATTTGTTAACAGTATTTAAATATCATCTCCAACATCATTTAATACAGAGTTCATTCAATTGTCATATGTGTTACACGTACATCTGCACCGTTCCGAAGTAATCTCTGTCGTTGCAATGAGTTAACATCGAAGTTCGTTCAATTGTCAATTTAAAGACTTTATTTACCGACCCGACACACACTGCGTTCGTAAATGTTGTCAAAGTCATTATTACATATTACAAAGTCTTATTACACGAATGATTTCACGATTGATGTGACGAGCGTATTCCAACGAAGACGTAATGCCTTCCTTGAACGAGAGATTTCACCTCAGGAGTTACCTTGTAATTCTCTGAAGTTTTTGTTCCTCAGCGCCTGACATGAATATTTCGTAAATCCTCGTTGAGACTAGAATAATCGACACCGCGAAGTTTGCCATTCGGATGGATTAAATAACGAACGCCTGCAATCGAAAATTTTTTGAGCGGAAAAATTATATTACATTGAGTACTCTGCGCGCCCTGCCTCCCGCGAGAACGAGTTCCAACGAAACCATTGATACAACGCGGTGTTTCGACGTTGTTCGTACTCCATCTCGGTCTCAATTAAATCTCGATCCTAGATGTAAGATGAAGTTGAACAGAACGGTGTCGTTTATCATTCGATGTTCATTTCGCAGTTGAGAGGTTTTCCAAGTTCAATCCCTACTGTAGCTGGTTAAACATAACTGATTGGGTGCTTACCTACCGACGTAGGATTTCAAGTTCGCCACGTGTACACAAGGGATCAAAGATAACTCGCCTTACTGTCTCTACCTTAAAAAGTTGATCGTTAAAATTTGTACGATTCATGCTGATAATTTTCGCGAGAACGGCGAGAGAAGTCTCGAAAAATTAATGTATCTCCAGCGACGTATCAACGAGCGTGCAAAAAGCTTCCCACTTGGAAGTAAACGACGTTCTTCTTCGCTTATATTCCACCTCGTTACGCAGTACATTTTTTCTGAATGGCGTTTCAGAATGTTGCTCAACCGACGCTTTCTAGCCGTATGCACGTGCTTCCAAGTGATTCCGGGAGTTTTCTAAACGCATCAGAAATAATGTTGAAGCTTTATTGTTTCAAAGGATGAGAACCTCGTTGGTTCAGAAAAAAAGCAGTGGACGAAGAGAAATTTCTGTATATAAATATTTGAAGTTACGATTTCATGCAAAATTGACGAGCGAAGACGTATGCAAAATTCATACCTACGTGTGACGTTGTACGTTACACGTATTATGTTCTGCATTATACGGTATACGTCGTATGTAGTACGCCAAACGTAGATTGTTATACGTTTTACTTCATACGCTATACGTTATACGTTATGTCACAGCTCTTCGTGTTAAATATATATATATATACACATAATTATATATACATATATGTAAAAAGTATGTAACTTCTGGTTACTTCATTTATTTTAACGAATTTGGAATTTTTGTTTCAATTTAAATAATGCAAATTACGTAAAAGGATAAACTTTCTTTGATTTTGAGTTTATTCCTGCAACAGTACATCTTTCTGATGTTGCAAATAATTAATAACTTTTACAAATGTATTTGTTTCATTTTTATTCAATATTATTTTATATAGTTTATCAAACATGAAACTCTATTGTATTACAGAGTTTGGTATGATTCATTGTTGAATTCTTGTGCAACTGCTTTGAACAGTCATTAGGGTGATATCGAAATCTGCGGTTTATACAAGTGAAAGGAGTTGAAGAAGATTTTGTTATTTTCTTTGTATTCTGTTATTTTGCGATTATAAACTAAAAATGGATAGGTTACCGAATCTCGACGAAGTAATAGTTGGAATTATTTAAATAAGTCATTATATATGTAACAAATTTTGCAAATTTAGGTTATTACTTTTCGTTGTCATATTCTCACTATTTAAATCTATGATATAGTGTTATATTTATAAAGTGCTTAATAGTTTGTTAAGCAAGAGATT